>PQWD01009026.1:0-62832 GCA_019425675.1 Leucinodes orbonalis | reverse complement strand
TAATTTTTTGTGTCCAGGGAAGTCAACGAGCGGCATCAACGAAGAAATAATATGGATCAGCATAAGCATGGCGATCGCGATTGCAGTGCTCATATCGATCGCTCTGTGCTACATCCTAAAAGAGAAATGCTCCAAACGGAAAGCGTTCCGAGAGCAGTCATGACGATACAAGGCGGAGTTCGCGAGGCACGCCCTCAAGGACTCCCTTTCAGACCTTGACTTTCCAGCGTACACTCTCTACCCACAGTATTCACCCGACGGCAAGGAATACTATTACAACTTTCATCGCTTCTCATACATAAGGAACAGCTTTAAACTGCCTCCTAAAGATTATCCTAAAGAAGTCATCAAAGATTACCCAAAAGAGTTCCCGATAGATTATCCACTAAGCTACCAGAAAGAATACCCGATCATCCAAACTAAAGATGAAATTTATATTAACGCATAAGCGGCTGACTGAGCTTTACATTCAAAAATCGCTCATCTACCAACCAATAGTTTTACGATATTTACGCATCTTATATCTTTATAGTACATAAAGGCAAGTTGTAATATATTTAAAATTATTGGTGTCTTATTATTGCTTAGGAGAACTAATTTATTAGACATTTTGGTGAAATTACTATTTGTTCAATTTATCCCTACACACCTACTTGATAGTACGGGAGCCGAAGAGGTAAATTTACGCGTAACTCGACCGCTACAGAAAACTAAATAGGTAGAAACTTTGCATCAAGTAATGTACCTCTACATTAATGGGTAGAAAGACACTTCGCATCATGTTATATACCTCTACATTAATAAACCCATTAACAGGGGTATAGTTGAGAGCAGCCAAAGTGAAAAGTAAAAAAACGATACTCAGAAATACTAAAGAGCTTTAGATTAAGACGAGCTAATTATACTTAACAGTTTATAATAGTGATTTCACAAATTGAGGTTACTTGGTGTTAGGAAATGAGTCAATAAAAAAAATCGTCAGTAAGTAATTGTTAACGGAACTGTTTCTCTTTTTGAAAATTTCCCAATTTGGTGATGGTTACAGAAACAATGTAATGTGAAAGTTGTCGAAGGGCTGTGCAGCTGAAATCATAATTAAAATAATGAGCTTACAGAAGCTGGGAATAATTTATTCACGCGCTTAAACATTTTCATGTGATGTAACATTTTTAGAGCTCTTTCCATCACTAATACCTGAACCTTTTTATTTTTTCGTATGTAATCATTATCCCAATAAGTAGTTATTCCTAACACTTGGTATTTGGACTGAATTAAGGATCCCGGATTGCCTCTATCGATTTTTAATAAAATTGCAAACACATACTTGTAATACATACAATAGTTGCTGCTATGAAAGAAGTTAAATACATTTTTATTATAAGTATTGCATTGTTTCTTTAGAACGTGTATTGAATGTGAATATACATCGAATTGTCGTCGTATTAGTTGTCAAGTAGATAAATAAAAGAACGTTAGTAATTTGGCTTAAAATTATATATAATTACATCCAATTAGAAATTGATGTAAATTGTCAACTGTGATAGAAAAATCAGGTTCAATGGACAAAGAAATGTACCTATAGTTGGAATGAAGCTGAGATGCGCTTTATTGGATTCTAATCCAATAAATTTTACCATATAATTTACGTAGATTGTATAGGTATACGATGAAACCAAATTAAGAAGAGTGGTCCTTAATTGATGATCCACTCATTAGGTAACTTAGTAGTATACTTGTACCAAGCTTTTATTTATTTTCCCAGCCCTTGTGTACCGGTGTACTACCACTCATGAAAGTGGGACCAAACATCTATGAAAACATTAAAAACACCCACATTAGGTTTTCTACAAATGCTAACTAACCGCAAAGTACTTTATTACCTCTATTATTAATTAAACAGCTATTTGTAGCTTTAACACCACTGAAACAATTGGCATTAAAAAAGCGAATTCAATATTTTTCATGGCACACATAAGTTTTGTAGTCACTTAATTTACTTTATTAACATGTCTGTTTAATATTTATTTATTAGTGGTGTCACATATCAATAATTATTTTTAGCTAAAACTATCTAATCGTTTTACAAGCAAACAATATAGAGTAATAATACCTATATGCAAAAAACAATATATTGTGCTTGAGAAGAAAACTTTTACAGACGATTTCTGTTGTGGAATTACACCTAAGTAACCTACTCAATCGGTAAACACAAATTGTGTTCTCGCAATTTCTTCAAGCTATCGTAGGCTGGACATAATTATCCCCCATTTTATCCAGATATCCAGGTCCTTCGCTTTTCTCATCCAGCCTTTACCAGCGACCTTTCGCAAGTCGTCGATCCATCAGGCCAGATGGTCCTACGCCACGCTTGCCAAGACGCGGTCTCCACTCCAGAGATCGACTGCTCCAACGGCTATCAGGTCTGCGACATACGTGACTAGCCTACTGCCACTTCAACATGCTGATCCGGAGGGCTTTGTCGGCGGGTAACTTTAGTACTCGTATGGATAAAAGCATTTCTAATCTTATCAGTAAGATGGACCCCGAGCCGAGCATCTTTTTATTTTCAAGCATTGAAGTAATGAAATAATTCCTGTAATCTAATTATTTATTTCTTAGTAGAATTTGATTTAAGTATAGTACCTATGTACTTTAACTTCTTTATGTTTGTGAGCACAATAAAGCTTTATAGGTATACCTACATGTCCTCGTTTGTTTTTGATTTGTATAAGTGCTTGTATGCGATGACAGCTCATTGTATCTGCATAACAATGAACATGGGAGCGTGTTGTCCTATTTATTGTCTTGTTTTAAAATATAGCAGTGTTATCTTTGTGAGTATTGTAATATAGTACACGATAATTTGCTGTTAGAACAAGTAGTTGTGTAACCAATAACTGATGAATTGTGTGTTTATGTGGATGTCGAATATTGTCTCTAGTAATTAAATTAAATTAATTTTAAAATAAATGCTACATATGTTTACATATTATGTATATATGTATACATATGTGTGCTATAAAAGAACATAACGATTATAATAAATATGTATTTTAAAATAAGATGAATCTAACGACCAAAAAGTCCTTTATCTTTTTTTAGAAAAATTAAAGATCGCAAAACACAATGTTTTATTTTATTTTATCCCACTTATCAGGAGGTAAAAGATACCACCAACATGTTTATATCGAAATACCAAACGACATAGAAATTTCTTGTCAGCTCTAGCAGTTGTTTTTTAAATGATAGCAGCCGCTTTGTTACTAAGTATTATTACTTCATACTTAGTCACAAATATAATCAATTATGGAGGATCAAATTGACATCATTTAGATAATAAATCTAATCTGCTAGTGTTGCATATTGCCGATGAATTTATCTGGTTCTAGTAATCCTCATTTTTTTTTTTAATACTCGACCTAACAATAAGAAAAATAATGTTAAATGGCTATCCGAACACCATGGCTGCATGAAAACAACGTGTCAATATTGATCCACGGTGAGAAGTAGGCACTCGAAAACAATCCGTTTCCTTTTGCTCTCGACACAAATAACACAATGCCTCCAGTCGAGGAATTCTTAATATCGAAATCATAGACGCAGAACATTATTGCTCACCAATTTCGGAATTATTAAGGGAACTTTATATTGATACTATATCGAGAGAAGCTATTTTCATGTTGAATTAAGATTAATATTAACAAATTTATTAATTTCTCAACAAAAACATTTGACACAGACACAATAGTACATGATAAAATTGTGTGAGGCTGAAGCCTGGTGCCTGTATACAGGTTACCAGGCCCGCCACCTCGGATTGCCAGGATGTCTTTACAGTATAAAGTAGGTACCAAGATTAAGAATATTGTTACAAAGAATCGGTTTATTTCATAAGAATCGGCTTCCTGATTATATATATATATATATATATATATTATACTATAGCAGGCAAACGAGCAAACGGCTCATCTGATGGTAAATGTCACCGCCGCCCATGTACATTTGCAATACCAGAGGGCACTGAAATGCGTTGCCGGCCTTTCAGCAGGGAATACGCTCTTTTTTTTAAGGTCGCCAGGTCGTATCGCTCAGGAAATATCTCCGGCAGCAACTGATTCCACAATTTCGTCGTTCGTGGCAAGAAATTACGACAAAAACACACTGTCGAGGACTTCCATTCATCTAGGTGGTGAGGATGAAATTTTGAGTTTTGCCTCGAAGTGCGGTGGTGAAATGTAGCAGCCGGAACGAGTTCGAATAATTCCTCAGAACACTCCCCATGATATACGCGGTAGAAGATGCAGAGCGAGGCCACATCTCTACGCAAACCCAAAGCATCGAGCCGATCGGAAATAACCGGATCGTTGACGATCCGAGCAGCGCGTCTTTGAATGCGGTCAAATGGAAGAAGCTGGTAATGAGGCGCACCTGCCCAAAGGTGGGAGCAATATTCCATGTGGGGACGTATTTGCGCCTTATAAAGTTGCAAACGATGAATATCGCTTCGACCTGTTGATTATACCAAGCTTCTTAGAGGCCAGTTTGGCTTTATCATCCAAATGACCGCGGAACTGGACACTGCTCGAAATGTCAACACCGAGAATTCCAATACTGGCTGCAGGTGATAGGGGAGTATCTTGGAATTTAGGCGATACGACAAATGGCGTTTTTTTGGCGGTAAACGCGCAAACTTGTGTCTTAAGGGGGTTAAACTGAACCAAGTTCTGACGACCCCAATCGGAGACCCGGTTAAGAGAACTCTCGACCTTAGACACAAGTTGATTTCGGCAATCAATGACGTCTTCCTGAGAAAGATTTGCACGACCGGTATATAAGGCATCACCCGTACTATCATCTGCATAGCAATGAATGCCACTTATCAGTAGCATATCATTAATATGCAAGAGAAATAGCGTAGGCGATAGCACACAGCCTTGCGGGACACCAGCGTCCACAGATTTAGAGACCGAGCATGCACCATCGACAACGACTCTGATGCATCGATCTGATAGGAAGCTGGTAACCATTTGCATAAAGTCTCAGAAAGTCCATAGGAAGACAGCTTAGAGACGAGTGCTTTATCTCGCCACGTCCAAACTTGCAGCAAGCGCTTCCCCCCTGCTCTCCAAAGCCATGGCCCATCTATGCGTCAAGTACGTCAGAAGATCTCCAGCAGAGCGACCCCTACGGAACCCGTATTGTCGGTCACTTAAAAGCTGGTGATCCTCTAGATAACGCAGGAGTTGGCAATTAATGATAGATTCCATGATTTTGGAGAGCAAGGAGGTTATGCTATCGGCCTATAATTGGACGGATCCGAACGGTCACCTTTTTTAGGTATCGGCTGCACTGAAGCTGTCTTCCATGACTTTGGGAATACGCCAGAAGTGTATGAAAGTCGAAATAGCTGCGTTAGAACTGGTGCCAACTCAGGGCACATGTCTTCAACACCACAGGGGGGATTCCATCAGGCCCACTCGACTTATGGACTTCTAGGGAAAACAGTGCTTTTCGGACTAAGCGCTGTGAGAATCGAACCTCAGGCATGCTACTAGCACACATTGGTATAGACGGAGGTTCGGCACCCCTGTCATCCAGAGTCGAGTTAGACGCAAAGACTGAGCATAGAAGATCCGCTTTCTCCTTTGCGGTATGGGCCATAGAAAGATCCGGCCTACGAAGTGGGGAAGAGAGGGCTTACAAAAATTTCCCATGGCAGCCTTGGCGAGAGACCAGAAGGCACGAGAGCCTGAGGGAAGTCTGACTAATTTCTCACCAATCCTGCCAATATGATCCGACTTTGCCCTGGCAATAACTCTTTTGTAAGACCTGGAAGCAGAGTTGTATTCTTCTTTTTAAGGCTGGTATTATGATCCTCAGACGCTACTGCATTTGCCCAAGCCTGGTAGCTAGCTTGCTTAAGACGACATGCCTTTTTGCAGGAGCCACCAAACCAGGGCTGAGTTCTACCGCCAACGGGTACAGAAGTGGAAGGAATGAATAGCTCCATTCCTTGCAGCACCACGTCAGCGATAGAATCAGCAGCAACGTCGGGATCTTCCGGCTTGAAGCAAACTCTGTCCCAGGGATAGGACGCAAAAAAGGACCGCATCCCATCCCAGTCTGCTGACCTATAGTGCCACACACGACGGCATCCTGCAAATTGCGGACGTATTGAACGCGTGAGTGGCACCGTACTCCGTACTAGACAGTGGTCGGAAGAGCCTAGTGGCGCATTAACCGAGACCAAATAGTCGTCTGGATGTGAGGTCAGCAGAAGGTCCAACAGGGAAGGTGTATGGTTATCCACATCTGGGATTCGCGTAGGCGCAGGAACCATTTGTGTCAAACCATATGCCAAGGCAAATTCATGGGCAGATCTCCCCGCATGGTCGGTTGTTCTGGACCCAAGCCAGTCGGCGTGATGAGCATTAAAATCGCCAAGTATCACGACTTCAGCGGAAGGGATCTGCTCCTGTACGGAATCTGTAGCCATCTGAATGTGCTCAATGAGTCGGTCAGTTTCTGAATTACCGCTGTGAGACCTGTAAAGGCAAGCGTAAACGCGCGGATGGTCTTCGCAATTAATACGCAGCCAAAGGATCGACAGGTCTCTAACTTCAAGATGGGCAAGGCGCTGATAGCAGATATGCTCTCCAACAAACACGCACACTCCAGCTCGCGGGACAAATGAGTGCTCTAATTTGTACCCAGAATAGGCAAGGTAAGAAGAATCCGCTGGAGAACATATCTGCGTCTCAGTCAAGAAGAACAGAGCCGGCTTAGCAGTTTCAAGATGGTAGTGTACTGCATTGATGTTAGAATGCAAGCCCCTAATATTGCAAAAGTCGACGACAAGCGTAGAAGGGGATGCCGAAATACCTTTGCTCTTGCCATTGCCCTTGTTGAGCGCGATTTTGCTCCCCCCAGAATACACGGAGCGGCCCGGACGTCTGCAGCTTGGAAATGAACCCATGCCTGGACGTTCGGAGGAGGATTCTCCAACGCTGACGCAGTTGGTACCTCCCTGGGTAATTTACTTTTTAACCGCGTACTCAGGGGAGAGGGGGGGGGCGTCCGGAAACCTCACTCACGCAGTGAAACGCAGTACCAAGAATACTACTTCACACTGGTATTCTGTGAGGTCGTGGTATTAATCCGGTCGAGTCAGCCCAAAACGTGCAATGGTTTTAAAAAAATCTTTGCATGACTCTACCACGAAGAAGTGTGTCACCCGTTTGGCACCACCCAGGGGTCACGTGTAGGGTCTCAGGGGTAAACCTACGGACGCGGGTAACATCGACCCCCAAAGATACTAATATATATATATATTTCGGGTTGACGTAACTACCTTCAGATCTTAGGTATCGAAAATATATGACTTAATAAGTTCTTGTCAGTTATACAAAATAGGTTATATATATCATATATACTAATATTATAAAAGTTTGTTTGTCTGAACGCGCTAATCTCAGGAACTACTAGCCCGATTTTCAAATCCCGCCACGTCCTGTGTTTTCAAATTTCCGAAATTATAGGAAATTGAAGGAAAGCATCGTGAGGAAACTGCGCACGCCTGTTTAGGGCCGTCATTAATCACGTGATCTTTTTTGCATTTATAAGGCCCCCCTCCCCTTTGTGAACGTAGTGAGGTTTAAGTCTACCTCCCCCCCTCCCTTCTCAACATCACGTGTATCTTTAATACTACAAAGAATTTTAAGACTTTCAAAATATAACTTTAAATACAGTATAAACTATAATTTTTTATTCTGAAATTAAGGACCATTGATAAAAATGTCTACACTAGGTAAATACACGTGATATCTCACTACACCCCCCTCCCCCTTGTGTTTTTTCGTGATTTTTTATAAAAACCCTCCCCCCCTTTCGAGCCTCACGTGATTAATGGACAACCCCTTAAGACTTCAAAGGTTGTACGTCGGCCAATCCGCACTGGGTCCGCGTGGAGGACCAAGGCCCATTCACCTTATATGTAACCGTGCTCGTGCCCATCGGTGAAGACGTTTAATGAGCTAACGATGTGAATTTTTTAAAATAACGTCATAATTGTATGCATAATGTTTCCAAAATTTGCATATTTTCGAGCATTTAATTTTAAGCCTTTCGATGACTTGCTTTTGTGACAAATTTTTTGTAAGTAAATATTTTAGAAATAAGTGCATTGTAAATTGTTTTGAAATTAGTAACATCTAGACAAAAAACTACCTATTGATATTATTTATGAGTTTGTTTAACTCGTTTTTTTGTGTTTGGGTAGTTTCAAAATGAAAACGGGGCCAATGCACGTTTCTCTGCTCAGAGTCACCAAGGACTATGTATTTATCTAGTCGATCTTTTGGGGAAATTCTTGCTAAAAGATATGGTGATATTTAAATTGGTATAATTATAATATATTGGCTCCCTTTAGTACTTAGATGATTACCTTCCAAATTAGGGCATTTCTTTTAACAGGTCACCAATCCCCTAAACATTTCGAGAGGTCTAACCACGGGGACGGATAAGTTTTCTTGGTTATCGAATGAATGATACTGGGATTCATTAAATAATTTACTTTGCATAATTTTTCATTACATAGTCATAAAAATCTCCCTGTCGAGTAGGAGAATTCAGATTGATAAGAAATCTGATTCACCGCTGAGATGGAGATTTTAACCGCTTTCTGGCCTCTGGCATTGTAGACAATTGACACGTGAAATCTAAATAGAACAAGTTCAAGTTGAGTCACAAAAAACCCAAAATTGCTGAATTATAGGACAACAAAATGTTCTGCTAAATACCTTTTAAAGTTGTCTATGTACGGTTTCATTCTGTATACCTATTTGCATGTATGTATGTATGCGTACTAAAGGTCATTTAACTATCTCCAATATTCAAAGCTTGAACATACGTAGTATGTATTATACATACTACGTATGTTCAAGTTCAATAACTCAGTTGGATTGTATGCGAAGTTTAATAACTACCGCGCTACACAGGATAACCTGCCATTGGAACATATAACTTTAGTATAAATATACATTCGACAGTTATATGAGGTATAATTATTTTTTGATTACATTAGCTATACAGCCTTCTTATTTGAGGAATCCTCTCCACAACTAATTGGTGAGTGGTTCTGACCTGTTTAGCCTTGGTTTTTTCGCACGGGTGTAATGGTCATATATATTTATTTATGTCATATGTGTACAGGACAGTCAGGACGCTCACCTGATGGTAAGTAATACGCCCGATCATGGGAGAGCGACATTGAAGGAGATTAACAACTCTCTCTTTCTCTCTTTTCAACCTATCGCAGTCCACTGCTGCAGCGCCCTTTCGCAAGTCATCGATCGTAGGGCCTTAGGGCGTCTTACGCTACGCTTGCCGAGATGCGGTCTCCACTCCAGAATTCGTCTGCTCCAACGGCCATCGGTTCTGCGACAAACGTGACCAGCCACTGCACTTCAACTTCCTGATCCGGCGGCTATGTCGGTAACTTTAGTTCTCTTACGGATTAAATCATTTCTGATCATCCCTAAGAGAGAACCCGAGCATAGCTCGCTTCATTGCGCGTTGAGTACTTTGAACCAATCCCGCAGTCAGTGTCCATGTCTCAGCTGCGTATGTTAGCATGGGTAGAACCACAGACATCGTTGTATTGGGTGAGATATCAATGGGTAAGACGCATTACTCAAAGACTTTCGTCTTTAAGCATTGCAGAATCGTTGACGTTAGGACATGACGTAGCTTACCAAATGCCGCCCAGTCCAACTGAATCCAAGTTGGATGGTTTGGCCCATGTAGATATAATCCTGCACAACCTCGAGATGGACGCTATCGATGTATATCGGTTCGAGCATGACACTATAATAAATAAAACAACCAATAACTGATAAACAGTTATTATTCTCCATCAATGCTGCACTGCGCCCGTCACCTGAGACAACAGATTTTAGGCTTCTTATACCCGGTAATTTCACTAGCTACAGTGCCCTCATCTCGAATCACAAAAGTTCATAACACTCCTGTTTCACGGGACAATATCTGGCACTGCGGTGGTACCTACCTAGACGACTCAGTATCGAGTATACCGCTTAGTGAATATAAAATACAACCCGTAAATTTTCGCTGTATTCTTTTTGATTACTGATTGCCAGAGACTTTATCGAGACTAATTTAAATATATTTTTATAATAAATATACTGAATATTATGACACAGTATCAACATTTATTTTGGTTTGGTTAACCCATCCAATCTCTAAACATATAGGCCTTTGCTTAGCCCAGGAACAAAGCAATAAATAAAACACGATGGCTCATATTATCTAACAGTATTATATGATCGTAATGTATGTAACATGATCGTAATTTATCATTGTGATAAAATTACCTGAATAGACGGTACTTCATGAGAGATTCAATTTATATAGCTTTGAGTGAAAGTTCACGAGGCAATTAAATTAGAGGTGTCGAATTTCTTAAAGCTGTGTAAATTAAAAGGATTACCTCATTAAGCGAATTTGAGGTGACTTTATTGTTATTTGGTACGTCTTTAGTACTACTTGAAGCAAATAACACGCGATTATTTAAATATAGCTGGTTTTTTTTTTTCTTCTAGGTATATTCCGATAAAGCTATTTTTTTATGACCTACCTATACCTTTACATCATTAAATTACACCCCGATAATGATGAATTACGTAGGGACTTAAACATAATTTCTGAAATATGGAATGTTATATTACGTAAGAAAAAGGCAAGTTTTGAAGTTTCAAAGTAAGTGCTTTGAATTTTAAATTGCTCCCTATGCTTCAGCCACGAATGGTTGCCTATTTCTAAGATTTCTCTATATATAAACCTTTGTAAAATGCTATATGTGCAGTATGTACAGATGATACAAGCGTATAATAAAAACCCCTTTTTACACTTATAATTTCTAATTATCATTCGTATTCTTTGTAATAACAGGCATCAAATGTATGAACAAATTAACACTTCTTTGTAATAACAGGCATCAAATGTATGAACAAATTAACACTTAGTATGGAGAATAATAAAAACTTAAGAAAAACCGACTTAAAGTATTACGCCAACATAAACATTTGTCCCAAGAGAAATTTTGAAACCGCAGTATTTTTTGCAGCAAGCCGGGTAAATGAACTTTAGATCGAGCATTCAAAGATAATTAAAAAGGGTTGCTGGTCATACTTTTACATTAGGGCAGCATAACTTCATTCTTCGTTTGAGCTGGGTGATATTCGTTAAGTATTTACGTCAAAGATTCCTCGAGTCTTCGAACATTGAATTGAATCTGTCCTTTCTATCAAAGACCTTGGTGTTACCTTGGACAGTAAACTGCATCTCGATGTGCATGTTGACAATATAATAAATAAAGCTTATAAAATGTACGGTTTTATAATGAGGTCTACTAAAAAATTACTCAAACAAAAACTCTCTTATGCCTATATAATAGCTTAGTAAGATCTCAATTGGAATATGCCGTAGCTATCTGGAATCCGTTTTATAGCAAATACATTGAAGCCATAGAAATGGTACAAAAAAGTTTTTAAGAGCAATGCATTACAGATGTTTTCATAATCGTTTGCCGTATTTTTTTGGAAAAATACAAAATTTATAGGCTTAATGAGAGACGAATGTTTTTGGAGGCGATGTTGTTGTATGATATTTGTCACAATAGATATGATTGCATTCCTCTCGTGAATAGACTGTGTATCAGGGTACCAACCAGACATCATAGCCAAGATATTTGCGAAATATTTGCTACTAACCGTTGTCGTACGAACGCTGGTAGCCTTACGCAGCCGCCCGCTCGCAGGTCGCTCACCGGGCCTCCCCTAGGGGTCTCACCTGGTGGGCTTGACCGCGCCGAGGGCGGCTAGACGTTGTGCGGAGAGTGGGAGGCGCATTATCCCTATAGCAAGCCAAACACCGTGGGGACAGAGTGCCCCGCGAGAAGCCGCCCGGGTAAGAGCATACCGCCTAACACCCGCATCCTCACGCCAGAGTGAGAGAGAGAGAGAGCTGGTAGCCGATCGCCACTCTATCGCTTAGTACACTCTTACAATACTCATTTTAACACAATTGATATTATGGCCACGAGACCAAGTACCTATAAAAATCTATTACTTGAAGCACTGCGCAGCAGTTGAATGTTTTAGAACTCACCTCTTTTTCCAAAGTTTAAGTTTATATTTATGTTTCAACATTAAGTGTAGTGTAATCTTAAAATGTATCATTTCCTTGTTTGCAAAACAATGCTCACTGTTTGTGTATCTGCACTCATGTGTTTTATGTGAACTACTTTGTTAATAAAATGTTCCTACTATTATGTAACGAATTTCTCAGTATTATGTCATCATTTCATCTTTTGTGTAGAATCACTGTGTCTTAAGTAAATAGTTGTTGCCACTCTTTATTCACTATGTATTTATTAATCTGTGGTAATTGATGCTGGTGTAGAAATAGCACTTTTGTCATGTTATTTGTAAGCAAATATTGTTCTACATTGTTTTTTTTACCCAAATAAAAAAAAAAAAACATAGTTGACATTCACAAAGCGCCATCTAGCCCCAAGTAACTATTTCTACATAGTACCTACAGATAGATATATATTCTCTCCATGTTTACATTAAGTTGTGTAAAATAAATAAAACTATATAAGTAATAGTCATGTATTTGATAGGTTTTCCCTCTAAATAAATAGACAATGACTGCTCTAGTTTAAACACATTATAATTTTAAAACTTGCTTAAATTGCAATGTCATTCAATTCAGCACAGTAGCAATTGTTTCACAAAAAATGACAGTAAAACATTAACCGAAATAATTATGTATTTATGTGGTAGGAATTACTATAATTTGGACATTTGTTGAATATAATTGTACACCTACACATTCTCATTGCTATTATCTATTTTAAAACTTATATAACTGATCTAAGTAAGAGTAAGTAAGAATGATCACATAATGAACAATTTAGCGAAGTTTTTAACTATAGGGTGAATTTTGAATCATTGGCATCCATTCGACCTATTATTGTACCTACTCATCATATATTACTATGGAATGATTTTATACAATACCGATTTATCATAAAAGTTTTACAAAATATGTAATTGGTAAATAATAAATAAATTATAGCAGTGCATTGAGCCATTCCATAATTTATTATACCGTACTACTTTATTCAGCGCCCGCGCCGCCCTCTGCCAAATCGCGCGCCGTAAACCCGTCTCACCCAAAATTTAATTGTTTTTTCAAGTCAACATTTTTTTACATGATTTTTAGAGTTGAAAAATACTTGTCTTTTGTATTAATAGATTTGCCTCATATTTGGGGTATGTACATAAAATCACGAATAAGTTCATAATTTAAAAATTACCATGCCCTCGATTTCTCCCTGTATACAAAGAAACAAATAGATTAACTTTTTATTGTTAGGATACTATACCTATATTTTGTAGTTTAGTAAATATTTTTATTATAATTATGTAAATTGTACATATCAATTTTCAAATATATTCAATTTAAAATTCACAACGTAGTTTTTTTATGCGACATATAGGGTAAACAAATAGGTGTAGCGGAAAATATACATTTCATTTCGATAACTATATTGTTTTGGGTAAGATATTAGTTGTCAGATTTTCATGCGTGGCAGTAACTTCCAAATGTAAAAACATATTTAAGTGTCTTGTTAATCATTCTACATTAGTAATTAATACGTATAACATTGAATATTCGTATAACGTTTTTAAAGTTGTGATATTAAAAATCTAATTCAATTCCCACCAGTCCAACTCAAAAGAGTGTAAATCAACTTAAACAAAAAAACGGAGGAGAGTTTATATAATTTAAAAAACATAATATTAATCTTGTGCATCAGGCATGTTTATTTATAAGTTGTGTTTTTTCATCATTTCATTAATAAGAATAGATGTTAGCATTTCTTGTACTCCAATAATGGAAGTAGAAGCTGAAATCTCAAAACAAGATTACGATCCCATCAGGAATGCAATTGCAAAGATAGCATCCGTCATATCAAATCTAGCAGAAAGTGCGATGAGCCCTGATCTTATCCAACAATACTTAGAAGGGTTTAATAGTGAGGATGTGTACTTAAACATTACTCAGTTGATTCAAAAATATGGTTATGCAGTAGAGGAGTATAAAATACGAATGAAGATGGTTACATTCTACAAATTCAGGATTCCAATAAAAATGGAGATCCAGTTCTTGTAATGCACGGTGTTCAAAGTAGTTCTGACGATTGGATAACCATAGGACCAGGTAACGCCCTAGCGTATATACTTGCAGATGCTGGGTACGACGTGTGGTTGGGCAATAACAGAGGCAACAAACATTCTTTGGAACATGATAAATTGATACCTGACTGCGCTGAATTTTGGGACTTTAGCTGGGATGAAATGGTCGTTATGATTTACCCTCAATGATTGATTTTATACTAAAAACACTAAAGAGAAACCCTCAAATATGTAGGCCATTCGCAAGGAAGTACAATTTTATTTGTGATGGCATCGGAGAGACCAGAATATTAAGAAGATATTTTAGCAGTAGCAATGGCACCTGTGGCTTGGTTAAATACATCAGGAGCTTCATTGCCATGAGGCCGCTCCACTTTTTTCACTGCCTACGATTTTCATATCTGCAGGAATTTACGCTTTTCGTGGAAAATATTTTGAAAAAGTTGAAGATAATCCAGTGCTGAACTGCATTGTTCCCACATTCCCATTTAGTGGATATGACTATGAACAAATAGACTACAGTAATTTAGCTATTATATGTAGTCATTTCTTAGCTGGAGCTTCCGTAAAGCAGTTGGCACATTACGGTCAAAACGTAGCTAAAGGACATTTTAAAAGATTTGACTATGGTCCACAAAGAAATATAGAATTATATGGACGTCCAATCCGCCTGACTATGACATCAGTCAAATGTCAATACCGATTGCGATACTTTTTCTAATAATGACCTTTTATCGGTTACAGAGGATGTTAAACTTTAGTGTCCAAATTGCCTAATGTGATTGATATGTACCGCGTCCCGTGGGACATGTTCAACCACGTTGATTATCAATTTGCACGAGACGCCAAAGCATTAGTTTACAATAAAATATTAGAGATACTCAGGCAAAATTAAATGAAATTATTTTATAACAGTATCTGTGCTAAATTACTGTCATTTCCTCAAAAAAATAATGATTTCTGATTGTTTACTCTGAAGCTGTAATGTAAAACTGATAAAAAATATATTGATAGATGCAATATTTGTAAAAAAAATAAATGCATATTACCTAACAACCTTACCTTTATTTCTAAATATATGTACTAAATGTTATACTATTAGGTTTTAAAAATCCCACCAAAAATATTTCATGCAAATTGTTGCCAAGATGACCACATAAAGTTTGTTTTAAAGATATCAGACCTCATTTAGGGCCAAGCTTTTCTACCGAGCCTAACTTCAACAAATTCTACATAATCAATAATAGTAATGCTTCACCTTTTCGCTACCATTGCATGTAGGTGATGCGAAATTTTTATATATAGTTTCTGATTTATAGAAGTACTTGCTTCTATAATCGATACTTCAGATAAATAAATGAACAATAATAAATATCCACACGTTCACACAACGCCATCTAGCCCAAGGTAAGCGTGAAGCCTGTATTATGGGTACTAAACAACGGATATTTTTTTTGCAAATAGAAAACACCCAGACCATTACAAACAGACATGTTCATGCATTCAAATGTTTGTACTGCCCGAGGATCTAACCCGAAACCATTGGTGTAGCAGCCAACGTCTCAACCGCTACACCAAATGGGTCTTCAAGATTTACTAATAAGTAGGATTTGTTGATGCCGGGTCCTTATTTTGCGCAGAAGATATTCACTAGGGGGCAGGTAAGGTAGATGATATTAATCGTTCTATCAATTTGTGATTATGGATCTCTGATAACCAAGGTTCTAAGGGAAGATCCACCTTTCTGTGCATAATGAGAATGCCACAATGTAAAGAAAGAAAGAAAAAACATTTATTGACCGTTAAAGAAATACATATTATACACGGAATATAGTCACACATAAACAGATGAACAACAATCACAAACTATATAGGCACAGAACAGTAGAAAGTTATAAATTAGAGAAAAAAAGAAAAGCAAGTAGATACAGTCAAAAGGTCCCGCTGAGGCGAGACCTCCCGAGATGACGTCACAAGCAATTTAGATAGGGTTATAATAGATTTAGGTAGGTAGACGATATTATTATACAAATACACTAAAAATCTAAACATTACAGCAAAACATTCAAATATTTCATACATTAATACAATACTCGTATACATAAGTACAATATATGAAACATGTATACATAAGTACAATATATGAAACATCGGTACACAAAATGATATTATAGTAAAAACTGAGCGTTTCAATCAATCTGTTTAGTTTGACAGTTGACTTTAGTGGGCTTTACACTTCAGTAATTTTAATAAATGTCTACACCTGAAGCATTTTCCGCTTATAAAATGACGAACAGTGGCTTACTTCCAAATATGCGACTGTACTTACCTAACACTCGTAGATCTATTGAGAAAAGGTTGACTCCGCCCACAAATACAAAATACATCGAGTGATCCGATTCCTTCAGTCATCATCGTATACCGATGAGTTCGAATTCTACTTCTAAATAACTGTGGACTTAATCCGCGTTTTCATGGCCACATTTCCGCATATTACTTTCTTCAAAAACACTGGGTGGGTGCGATGAGAATGGACCGACTCGACCGAGGACATACCACGTCCTTACAAAAAACCAACGAGAAACGACGTTTTGTATTCCTTTTCGTCAAGTGAGCGAAGTTATCTGAAGTCCACATTCCCACTTGCCTCACTTCATATTCTTTTTCTCTCTTCTTGCTTAAAGGAACGCACACATTGCTCCTTCGGAATAACGAGTGTGTCTATGATTGGTGAAAATATCTCTTATGGGTGAAAATAAAATAAAAATAAGCCAATATTAATATTTTATTCCTTGTTTGTATCAGAGACACTTAATAATCATCTGGTCTTTAGGGATAGACGTCGCAACATCCACAAAGAAAATCACAAGATTTTTATCTTTGACGATATTTTTAATAAGCTGAGTTTCAAAGAACTATTCGACCTCATATCTGCTGCTGCTGAATTTCGTCATCGATCACAAGACAAAATTAACCCTCACCATATACATGAGGATTTTACTACTATTCGATTGATGCGTAAAATTATCAACGATTTAGCTCTATACCAGCAGCGTTAGGTATTCCTAGACAGATAACACAGTGTTTTTATGAAACGAGAGATTCCTTCCTAATAGGCATGCAAAGCGCCGTAAGAGAACTTATTGTTATTGAGTGGAAGTCATCTTAATTATCTTCCCCCACCAGTTGTCTATCTTACTCTTCCGTACCTTTCACTATATAAGTAACATTATTAAACAAGGTAAAGGAAAAGGATTCGCATTGCAAAGCTATAGCGATTTTATGCCGTAACGTTGAGTGTCAATTGTTCGAGTTATTCTTCAAAACGAGTTATCCTTATTGTAACTGGGACCAATGCTGCGTGCTTAATGTTGTCTCTAAAGCACGAAAACAACTTTCTTTTCAGAAAATTAGGTGGATCAACCAACCAACTGGTACTCTAAGACTTAAGAACTCGAACCAAGGACTCCGAGCCGATGAAGCAATCTAAACTCAACGGACAGACCTAGAGGGTCGACCGTGGTCTAACTCTAGTGACCACAGAGGGGTATCTTGCTTGATGAACCCATTAAACGCCAGGTATCCAGACACAATAGAAAATCCACTATGTCAGGTGCCTTAAAGCGTCGTTGGCGGTCAAAGGGTTAACCAGATAATGTACTTTTTAAACAGTTTGATGCAATTCCTGCAAACACATAAGGAGACAATGCTTCTAAGCAAATAAACAATTACCTAATTACCTACTCCAAGTTTTGCTGTCAGTGAGTGATACAACTCGAATCCATTCTCATGTCCGTATAATTCCCTTGCCTTAGTAATACAAAAAAAAATATTAACGTCAGTCTGATTGTAAAGTTCATATTGGGTTATCGAATTGATAAAATGGTTTCGAGTTATTGAACCAACTTAAGCTTATTCTATCTTGTGAGTGGAACAATTTGTGTGTGTATATCGCAAATATGAATAATATACGTATTTGTACATTATTTTCTAACGTCATTCGAAGATGCAACAGTTTTTCTTTACTGTATGATAAGGCACTGTCGAGTTCTTGCTACACCAAATTCAACTCTGGGGTATGTTATCAAATTGACATGATAGAAGTTGTTTTATTTAACTCGAGCAAGGTTAGTTTAGTAGTTAAACAAACCTTTCCAAACGTGGTTACGCTCTTAAAGAACTTTGTTGAGGTTATCTACTTATAAATTGCTTGAAATATTCTTAGTTTGTAATTCGACAGATATCCCACTAAATACTTCATATCGTAAGTTATATTGAAATCAGCCTTGTTCATTACACATGAACTGATATAGGTGAAATGATTGATGATTGCAATATATAAATAACACGAATCAGCTTTTATTTGTTAATGTGTTATCTTTTAGATATAATGAGAGGTCATGTTATCGTGAACTTAAAGATGTTAATATTATTCAAGACTTCAGTGTGTGTTTAGAATCGCGTTAAAGTTGATGTGTTTTTGTAATAACTTTTATTAATTAAATTTTTTTAGAATATTCACTCAACTGGGTCTTTTCATAGCTCTGCCATAATGAACACCCAGCTTTTGACTTCTAATCTATGGGAGGCAGATCCAGAGCTGTTTGAAATAATTAAACATGAAAAGAAACGTCAACAAGCTGGTCTGGAGATGATTGCTTCTGAAAATTTTACTTCTGTAGCTGTACTGCAGTGTTTGAGTTCATGTTTGCATAACAAATACTCAGAGGGTCTTCCTAACCAGAGGTAACACATTAATTATACATTTAAACTTATTTAATATAAACTTATTTTTTTATTCAATCATGATGGGCCTACATTTGGAAATGCTTGTATAAAAAAACCTACATTTTGTATTTATTTGTTTAAAAAAATGTTAGACAACTTATCTAATGTTAAGTGGCTACTATACTCGAAAATGCAGGTCACAGTGTGGCTTCTGTCTTTTATCCTGGTAAATATGTGGCTGCATCAAAATCCAGCCTTTACCTTAAGAAGAGTTAGTTTTTATGACCTGGATCATATAGTTATTTAAATGTATACTGAATAGTTCAATCCATAGATGCCACAATTTTAATATCTGCCCTTTGTATTGTAAACCACTTGTAAAGGATATAATATATCTGATTGTGTTTAAGGCTGAGAGCCATCTACGCTCGCCAATTGCCCAGTGAAGCTGTAAAGGCCATCTGTGGCCAACAGCAAAAGTCAATTCGAAAAATCTGTGTGTGTGATAAAAGTAATGACTGCATATTGCTATTATTTTTTTTCAACACTACATCGGCAATGGACAGGGGTATCACTTACCAAGTGAGCGAACTAATGGTTAGTTGCACTTAACATAAAAAGGATGGTCTTACACTGCAACACTCATAATAAGTATGTAGATTCATAACTCAACTCAAACTAAGTTCCTATCAAAAGTTAGGACAGATAGTAAAATGACTGGCCAGTTCAGTTAAAATCTCATGTAATAAATTAGCAACTATTCTGTGAAATTTTTATTGGACTGTAAGCATATCTTAAAATGTCAACTTGTGTAGATACATTTCCAATTACAGTTGGAAGGGCTGTCCATTAATAAATAATTAAAATTATGTTCTGTGTTATGCTACTTTCCCCAGTACATGCATGCAGTATGTCTTAAGTTTCATGGTAGTTGAGATAATTAGTTTATTTTCTTTAAATATCCAAATTCATGCTTTTAAATCGTCATAACTTGTTATTTGTTGTTGCAATGCCGCGAGATTACTTGTCCTTGTATTCTGTAATGTTATAATATATTCTCATTCTATATATAAATGTTTACTTCATATGATAGATATGAGAAAAAAAAAATAAAGACCTTGAAAACTCTAAAATCTTAAAAAACTGAAACAATCGAGTCCTAATTAGACAGTGATATAGATAAACTTTGCAGTGCAACTTGTAAATGAAGCTATTTGTTTAGGCATAATTTACTAGATATAAACTTATTAACATAAAGAAATACAAAATTCATGTGGATTTGTAAACCAATTTGTTTTATAAACTTTGTGTGTTCAGGAAAACCATATTGACTTAACCTGTTTGCTTACTAAACATTGTCTGTAAGAATGGGGAATGTTGTATATAACAATCTCAGTACATTCTCTACAGGAAGTTTGGTTGGCAGAAAAGTGCACTTGAAAACTACAGACTTAAGAATTATACTTACTGATGAATAATGTTGAATATGTATATAGGTACATTTTTACACAAAGCAAAATCGTATTTTAATTGTTTCCAAGAAACTATGGGCAATCATATCTAAATTTTCATTTGTGTAACATGATGTAATCCAAATAAAATGTACACTTTTGTAAATATAACAGTAGTATAAACAATGTAAATATTTTGTTTTTATTACAGATATTATGGAGGAAATGAATTCATCGATGAAATAGAAATACTAGCACAAAAAAGATCTTTAGAAGCATACAAACTCAACAGTGAAGAATGGGGGGTCAACGTCCAACCTTATTCTGGTATTGTAATATTACTATCATGTTGCAGTTACCATAATCGAAATTCATTCAATATTTAGGTATATTAGTCTAGGAATTAAGCTCCTTAATAGAGTTGCATAATGCTAGGACAGCATAAAGGCAGAAATGAAAAGTTTTAGAAATTCCCTACAAGGATAATAAGTAAAATACAAAGTATAACAATATGGATTTACCATAGTAAAAAACAATAAGTGTAAAATAATAAATAGTTTTGATATTATATTTCTAATTTGAACCTGCTAATTTTGCATGAAAAAAATCATGTATAGAAAACTGTTGATTGCTGGAAAGTAGAAAAAGTATAACAAACTATGAGTATTAACCATACAATATTTGTTTGCAGGTTCGCCAGCTAACTTTGCCGTGTACACTGGTGTCGTGGAACCCCATGGAAGAATTATGGGCTTAGACCTCCCTGACGGTGGTCACTTGACCCATGGGTTTTTTACAGCTAACAAGAAGATTTCTGCCACATCTATATTTTTCGAGAGCATGCCTTACAAGGTCAGTTTTTTTAATACTTCATGAAATTAATATAGTAAATTTATTATCAAAATAAGACTCAATCACAGAAAAGTCATCCCTGCTTAATACAATTGGACAACTACAAGTTAAGCAAATTTTAAGTTAGGTATCATACTCAATCCTTACTCAACATCGATAATTATTTCAAACTTACGTGTTTGACGTCACTCAAGTAGTAAATACGATAACGCCGTAACGCGATAAGTGATTACACATAATATTATGAAATATAACATTTTTTATTAATTACACAGTATCTCAAATTTATTGATAATGACATTATGTCACTCAGCTTTGGTAAAAATATCTATAACATTAAATAATATTGGTAATCAAACAAAAATATAATTTAGAAATTTAAAGAAATTACACAAGCACAATTTTGGAACTTTTAACCTAGTGGATTATAGGATGGGCCTTCCTAAAATAAAGTTTAAAGTCCTTGTTAACTGAATTAGGTAGCTAAACTAACATTTTTTTAAAAATATTTTTAGCTTTACACCAAAGGATAACTGCGTCGCAAACTCTAACGCACAAAACTCATTCGTTTATGTGCCTCTCATTGGCTCTCATTTATGGACAAACAACCCATTCACCCCATACAAATATTTGTTACTTTAATCATAATGATTTTAACTCTTTAATTTATAATGATGTTTACACTTGTAATAATTTAAAAAACACATTATGATATATCCAAAATCTCAAATCTCTCACAGAACCTCAAACATAATAAAGTTATTAATTTCAAAGGTCAACCCCAACACCGGTTTGATCGACTACGACCAATTAGCAGAAACAGCGAAACTGTTCAAACCTCGCCTCATCATCGCGGGCATGAGCTGCTACTCCCGTTGTCTGGACTACAAGCGATTCCGACAGATCGCCGACGATAATGGCGCGTACCTAATGGCCGATATGGCCCATGTGTCGGGACTCGTTGCCGCAGGTATATTTCATTTTCATTTGTCAAGCCGATATGATATTGAGTAGAAAATAAATAACATATTAAAACGTAAACACTACCATGAGTATAGTATTTCTTATAGATATTATCTGTAAAATAGTACTTTGGTATCTTACAAAATGTGTGATGGTACGACCCATTTGGTGCAATGGTTGAGATGTCGGCTCATACACCAAGGGTTCAAGGTTCGAGCTCTGGGCATTACAAACATTTGTGTGCATGTACTGGTATATACATAATATGTATGTTTTTACAAAAAATATATGTATGTTTAGCAACCATATTACAGGCTTAATGCTTAGTTTGTCACTAGATGGCGCTGTGTATGTCAGTGGATATTTAATTTGACAATCACACCAGTTGTGTGAGGCAGAGATCACATTATTTGTTTGCTATTTGTATATGGATTAATGCTTTTCATGGTATTCTTATTCCCTGATTAACCATAGTCTGACACAACCCCACATCTAGCCCACAATCATAGATAAGCAAAATATATTATTCATAGGTATAATCCCGAGCCCGTTCGAATTCTGCGACATCGTCACAACTACAACGCACAAAACACTGCGTGGACCACGCGCCGGCGTTATCTTCTTCCGCAAGGGCGTTCGCTCGGTGAAACCGAACGGGACTAAAGTGATGTACGACTTTGAGGCGCGCATCAACCAGTCCGTATTCCCGGGACTACAGGGCGGACCGCACAACCATGCTATCGCTGCGATAGCAACTGCTATGAAACAAGCCACGACACCGGACTTCGTTAAATACCAGACACAGGTACGGTTTGATGAGTAAGAGTATTTTAATTTGGTGACGACCCATTCGGTGTTGCGGTTGAGATGTCGGCTGCAACACCAAGGGTTCCAGGTTCGATCCCGGGCAGAACAAACATTTGTGTGCATGAATATGTCTGTTTGTAATGGTCTGGGTGTTTTATGTATATTATGTATGTACATATTTACAAAAAACAATGTATATAAGTATGTTTATCCGTTGTTTAGTACCCATAATACAGGCTTCACGCTTAACTTGAGACTAGATGGCGCTGTTTGAATGTCTGTGGATATTTATTATTATTGTATCATCATCATCAGCTCATTAAGCGTCCCTACCGAGGGGCACGAGCCTACCCGTGTAGGGTGTTTAGGCTTAGAGGACCGCAGGCCCAGAGCGGTTGGACGACTTCCGCACAACCTTTGAATCTCTTCGCAGGCGTGCGCAGGTTTCCTCACGATGTTTTTCCTCACCGTAAGGTCGGAACGTACATATAATGTAGTGTGTGTGAGCCAACCTCTCTCACACATAGGTATAAGTTAGTATAAGCTTAGTGTAAGTCATTTGCGATAGACAATATACTCCGAGTGCACACGAACACATAGTTTTATTGTCTCTCGGTTCCCACATGCATGGCGACCCTGCCAGGATCGAAGAGAATATTTCGAAAATTCGAAAAACACATTGCTACGTGGCGGGATTTGAATCTCAGCCCTCCTGGTTGCCCTCCTACAGTACACACGATTGAGCCACCAACGTTTGTAAAAAAAATATATTAGAAATAATTTACGCTAATGCGTTCGGTTGTCGATCGCAAAAGTCAAGCAACTGTCGCAATCGCTTCGAAGGCACAATCTTAGTACAGTAGTCGATAACCAAGCCGCTATGGCCCGCGGGTAGGTTACTGCCTGATCTCTATGTGGCTATGCTGTGTGGTAAGGCTTGTCCTGCAAGCAGTGGCTGTAAGCCTTGATATCAGAAATATCTTAATGTTGGTAATAAGTAATCAGAGAATTAGAGAATGCTGATTGGTCAATAGCTTTTCCCGTACTTCCAAAAGTCGTGTTCTGTGCAGGTACGTCGGTGGGAAGTGATGTTGTGTTTTATTATATGATACAAATTTAATAGTATAATAGCGATGTACATCAAATAAACTTGCCTTCCGAAGCTCGTAATTCCGTTATTGTAATTGTGATTGAAGTCAGTTTTCTTCTTTCTATTTTTATGGCTTTTACCGTGTTTTCCACCATTCTGCCAATATCACGTACGATAGCTAATACACGGAACGTGATTTTTATTTTCCTTTTCATATAATTCTTATATCAGAACTGACATAAGAAATATATAATGTCTAACAATACATATTGTAGCGGCCACATCCCAATGATATTCTGTATATAAAGTAGATACGCCACCGTGCCTCAAAAACGAACCGCCAAAGAGAAACAGTTGCAGGCTCTTTGTTTAGGTAAATGTTCATTCGAAATATGTTTGTGTGCTGTCGCTCTATTTGGAACAACTTATTTCATTTTTTTTCAACTTATCACGAACCTATACTTTTTACATCATTGAATTACTAGGTCATTACAGTAGGATTACCACTGGATCGTGCCAACCGCTCCATCAAAATCTCAAGCGTTGATACTTATCACATCTCAATTGCAGGTAGTAAAGAACGCGAAACGCCTATGCGACGGCCTCATAAAGCGAGGGTACGCGATCGCTACGGGCGGTACGGACGTACACCTGGCGCTAGTGGACATGCGTCCGGCGGGACTGACGGGCGCGCCCGCTGAGCGCGCGCTCGAACTGTGCAGCATCGCTTGCAACAAGAACACCGTGCCGGGGGACAAGAGCGCGCTCAACCCGAGCGGCATCAGGCTGGGTAACTTACACAATATGTCGATATCTCTTCTTACATTTATAAGGCAGGCAAACGAGTCGATGATTCACTAAATGGTAAGTCATGTCGCCGTTCATGGGCATTCGTAACTCCGACGTACTCAACCGAAGCGAAATCAGGCTAGGAACTTACAGGAAAAGTCTATATCAAATTTCAGGCATATAAGTAGACGATTCACCATGGTAAGTCATATATAAATCCGAAGGAGCAACGAGTGCATTGCTAACCTAAAAAGAAATATAGGGGTAAGTGGAGAATTTGGTTAACCAGTAACTTCATTCACTCATAAAGTACATATACCCATAGCCATTTGGTTAAATGAGCCATCCAATTGGACACCAATAAAATTCAATTAAATCTTTCATACAACTACAACTACTAGCCATATTATTGACTGCTACATTTAACCAGATGTTTAGTGAGGCGACTATGAGCTGTTTATAAAATATATCAAACTACTTTTTAGCAATAGTGTCCAGCAAGGGAGACGAAAATGTCACTGAAATAATTTCAACAACTGCTGTTTTTAAAAACAGAACATTTAAATTTTGATACTTGAGGAAAAGCTTCATAGAACATGTGATGATAGTGGAAGAAAATAACAATATTAAGTCCCATTATCTCCTATTATTTCAGGCACTCCCGCATTAACAACGAGAGGGATGGTTGAAGCCGACATCGACAGAGTCGTCGATTACATCGATAAAGCTCTCAACATCGCCAAGGAAATCGTGAAAGTATCTGGCCCTAAGCTGGTTGATTTCAACAAAGCTATCAACGAAAATGCTCAATTCAAATCAAAGATAGAGAATCTCAAAAACGAAATCGAAGATTACAGCCGAAGCTTCCCATTGCCCGGCATCGGAGACTATTAGTTCCTTGCATTTATATTATACTAACTTTGGTTACTCCACTATACTTTTAATATTAAGTGCCTTTCCATTATTTTATGAAATATATTGTTATTGCATGTTTGTATTATGCACATATATCTGTTCCGTGATACGAGATTATTAAAATATTTTTCTAGATATCTTGTTTTTATCAAAATAACTCATTTAATTTAAGTGATACCCCCTCAATGGTCGATATAGGAGACAAGGAGGCTTCAGTACAGTAGTGTTTGTTACGGCTATAGTGACAACTTATATGGTGTAGTTGTTTAACAATACAGCCACTATGACGTCATTCAGTCAAACATCGTCACTTGAAATATAAGTGTTATGCACTTCTGTGTTTCGTGTACTGTTGCTAGTAAAATTACTGGTATAAAAGACCTAACATCTGCCGTCTCGGTTGACGGGTGCAGAACCATTCCGCTTTATCATGGTCAGGTATCACTTAGGTGAGCGTCCTGATAGACGTGTACACATAGTAACATAATAAAATGCTAAGAAGAGACCAATAAATAAAACATTTTAATGCAACACTTGATGTCCTATATGTTGCCGATATCTTAGGTTAGATAGGTTCCAATCTACTATCATACCGCAGGCCAGTTTACCGCTCAAAACTATTAATGATTATTATTACTTATAAAAACCGCTAAGTAGAAGTATCTGACTTCCACTTGGCGGTAAAATCTTGTAATTCAAGAAACTAGGCCTATTAGAGGATAACCAATTTGTAAAAAATAAAGTAATAAGAATCGTAAATTGATTAATTTCTAGAGATAAATTGTATTATTTGACGCTATTTTCGTAAATTTATTAATTTGTTTAATGTTTATGAAATGTCTTGTGGTAAATTTATAAATTAACGAATATCCATTCGCAAGATTCTAAAAGTTTTGACACAGAAGAGCGTTTAATTAGAACTTCTTCAAATTCAGTGCGGCAAATACATGATACACTGCTCTATGATTGGTCAATGGTGACAGTGGTAGGCACTTAGGTTTAGATACATATAAACTTGTCGAACTATTAATTGAAAAGTTCGATTATCCCAGTACTTCTACTTCAAATATTGTATTTGTATCCATGTATTTTTTATTGAAACACATGTAATCATTCGAATTATTTAACATTATTAATCTTGAATGTGTTTTATGCCAATATTTGTATTTAGTCAATAACATTTATTTATTTCTTTATCATAATAATCCGAGAGCCGGATATCAAAGTCCCATGGATAAGACACATGAACAATTTTTTGAATATCGACCCCAATCAAAGGTACGTCGTTTTAACGTGGTCGACTAGCGTTCGTGAATAAATTGAGTTTGTTGACCTCTGAAAACTCAATACTATTCATCGTATACTATATTTTCCGTTAATAATTTATGATAATTTCATGCATCACAAGATTTATAGCAACGTCTGGAATTACAACCGGAAGTGAGGTAATAATTTTGTATGCGGGCAAAATCAGACATTTTCAGGGGTGTCGACCTTTAGTTCTATGGTTTCTCAAACTATATTAAAAAAATGTGCCTGTATTTGATCTATAGGACTTTTGATAGCTGGCTCTACGACTATAAGTGTTTCATAGATTTTGGTTAGGTTAAAACTGTGACCTCTACAAACAATTTCTGAACAACAGCGCTAAGAACTGGCGCTGAATGAAATGAAATAATGAATTTGTTACTAACAAATTCATTATTTATTTATCACGAGATCTACCAATGTTTTATAAATTAAAACATTACACATACAAAAATTAAATAATATTAAAATAATTATGAAATTATGAACGCATTCTTTCTATTGACATTCGTTCATTTACTTTCATAGACAATTGCTTATCATTCACTCATTCGATCACTACATTATTTTCTTACTATTTGGGTTGTTTTTGTGTCGTAAACGGAATTTTATCGTAATTTGAACAAAGAATCACTGAATACATTAATTACTTTAACTATAATCCATTTAGGCCCGTCACAATTAATATTATTAGATACGTAAGACTTCAAATTAATGTCGACCTTGTATATTAACTTATGTATTTTGGTTGACACAGTGGAGAAGTGATTCTTAGATTCTGTGCATAATACATGTAACGACTTTAAATCTAATTAAAACATGGCATGATGCGTATATTTTTCAAGAATGTTGTTGAACGTTTGATTGAAGACATACAGTATTATGTGTATTGCGTTCGGTAAAGACCACCTGGAGTTCAGGCGAGTGAGTTCAACATGACTATGTTTCCTTCAATTGGTACGGGCGCAGCTCCTCAGCAGGCGCCGAATCAGGTCGCACAGAACGGCAGTACGACCTTGCCTCGATCCCATCATCAAAGGACAGGTAACTAGTCCGTTTTCGGTTCTATGTCTAAATAAACATTCTTATTCATATTCTTCTTCTTGTAATTTCTAAAACTTTATTTACCCCTTTTTCCATTATGTATTTGCATGAATACGGTGTAAATAGTGTGTCACAAATTTCCATATCATTCACCCAATAAGAAATAGTTGTCAATCAATGACCCTCCCATCCACTATTAGTCTGGCATTCAACCTTAGAAGAACAATAAACTAACTAAATACACAATCACAAAGAAATATCAACCAACAAATGTCCAAGCAGCTTGACAGCATTGACACATGTTATATTTCTGGGTTTGCATCTATACAACTCATAATGATGACACAATTCTAACAAATGATGAATAATGTTTACAGGTAGACCCCCAGCTGCTCCTAAGTCATATGACTACTTATTGAAAGTGTTGCTTGTTGGTGACTCTGATGTTGGTAAACAGGAAATCCTACAAGATTTAGAGGATGGATCAGCTGATTCACCATTCTGCAGTGGAAGTGGTATGTTTACTAATCTTGATGGGATAATTTTAGTACCACTATGAAATTAACCTGTTAACTGCCAAAGTACACCTAACAAAGTATTATATCTATGTCTGAATATCTGGTAGTCCTGTCTATAATTTAAAATATAAATGTACCATAATCATGTAATTAACTACTCTATCATAAAAAATAAAATGTGTGAAAAAAGTCCTGGCTAAAGTATCTAGTGATTAATAGTTGCATTATACATTAAAATATCTTTATTGAAACAGGCACCTAAAATTATTATAGTAGCCCTCAATTCTCAGATAAGATAATCTCCATCGCAGGAGCCAATCAAATACACTATTGCAAGGTCTTATCCACTTTTACTTACATTTGTGTTGTCTGATTATTTCATACATTATTATTGTAGTCTGTATTTTAATATGCTGAAACAAAGATTTGTGACATAAAAAGATACAGCTGTTACTTGAACTAATATTCATTACTCTAGAAACCATAAATTCTACTTGAGAGAAGGCTTTCTTAAATATTTGGAGGGTATAGCTAACTCTCTATCTAATGCAAATTTGTAGATCTCCATATCAAAGGCCTCAAGCCAAAGGGGCATATATATTAGAAAATTACCACTTTCAGTAAAAACTTAATAGCTTTGTCCTCAGTTTATTAACATTATTAAATAATTGCATGTGTATTGAAATGGATTTTTATATAAAGGTGACAAAAAATTTAGGTAATTTTCAAAATTATTGATCAAACTAAAAGATGTGTTTTACTATACACCTCTTTGGCTTAAGGCTCACGATAATGCCATTTTGTTCCACTATACGATGAACTACAGCAGCAACATACAAATTCCTATTGCAACTATTACTATAAGAAACAATTGTCCTATTACAACTATTACTATTTAAAACAAAAGTTCTAAATTAATTTGTAATTTTTGCAGCATATAAAACAACAACAATTCTGTTGGATGGCAAAAGAGTGAAATTACAACTTTGGGACACGTCTGGTCAAGGAAGGTTTTGCACTATAATACGATCATATTCCCGAGGCGCTCAAGGAATCTTACTTGTTTATGATATAACAAATAAATGGTCATTTGACAGTATTGATAGGTGGCTTGAAGAAGTTGAACAGGTATGAGAAAATATATTCAATTATAAATTTCATATAATTTTGATGTCATTTGCTCCATTGATGTTATTCTATGATTATTTCTTTAGCACTTTTAAGAAATAAGTAACTAACTGTTATTACTTACTACTTCATACTTAAATACAAAACCATTTTAAATGACTGTACTAGAGTCAAAACCCTGTTTTATTTTATAGTCAACTTTCAAACAGTAATCAGGGAAATTTTTATACTTAATTTCAGTATCTTAGAAACTAAGCAAACTAAACATACAAAACTAAAATTACAAATGCATATTTACTGTAATTGTTTTCAAATAATTTACATTATACATGAATAAACATAACAATTAACATATTTATCATCCTTCAGCATGCACCAGGAGTCCCAAAAGTATTGGTTGGGAACAGATTGCACCTTGCTTTTAAAAGACAAGTACAAGAAAGAGATGCTGAACTGTATGCAGCTAAGAATCACATGGCGTTTTTCGAAGTCAGTCCCCTCTGTGACTTCAATATCAGGGAAAGCTTTTGTGAATTGTCAAGGATGGCATTACATAGGAATGGAATGGAGAGACTATGGAGGAGTAATAAAGGTGAAATATCTATTTACTAATTTAATGTTAATACTCAATCCCACCCATACATATATTTATACATAGAGAACACCAAGACCATTACAAACAGACATGTTCATGCACACAAATATTTGTACTGCCTGGGGATCGAACCCAGAACTCTTGGTGGCCAACGTCTCAACCATTAGACCAAATGGGTCATCAAGTTGTAAGCCTCAATTGTTGACCCTACAACAAACCACAAGTACCATTGAGCATTTGCTGTTATTCATTTAACAAAAACACCAATTACATACAATAGTAGTAAAAATAATTTTTTGCTATCTCCCCTAGTGCTCATCCTTCAACAGTTTTCTCATTGAGCAAGGGTTGTTGCCCATGCAACCAAAGACCTAACATCCATCAATAGTAAAACATGTTTCCATCTCCCCAGTGCTAAGCCTCAAGAGCTATGCTGCCGCGCGATAGTGGCCCGTACATCAGTATATGGCCTGGAGCGGCTACCTCTACCAACGCCACTCAAGTCCCACCTCAAGTCGTACGCCATATCGGCGGCGCCAGCGCGCCGGCGCGCCAGACCTTCGGCCCATACAAACCATCCACGGCTCAACTGTACTGGTAGGAACTCATGTACTATCGCCTAACTGAAAAATTAATGGAAAATTTATTTGTTCGTTTTGTTAATTTGTTTAACCCATTGAACAAGATACAATAGAAAATCTATTTATCTGGTGCCTTGAGGCGTCATTGGTGGTCAAAGAGTCAAGGTGTCTTTGGAGGTCAAAAGGCTAACTAACGGATATATAAACAATTTTCTATGGCGGTCGGTATCCGCTGTTGTTTGAAATGTATATCTGATGACACACACAGTTAAAGTACCATGGTCATTGTCACAACAATATTTAATACTATCTTATAAATACAAAGGAACATCATCAGATAAAGACTATTTCACACCTAATCTGATACATAGCTTCTTCCGTTTTTGTATGCTAAGAGCCTGATTTTCAATTTTAAAAGTATAATTTGTTTCATAGTGATTTTTTAGACATTGTATCTTACCATATTATACTAGATATATCTTCATTATTCAATAATTGATAATAGAAAATGTTTAACTGCCAATAAACTAAATAAATATAAACTTTCCTTGTAAAAAAATATAAATAAGATGATAACTGATGTCCAAAATTAATAATCCTATCACTTAATACAGGCTGTAATTGACAACGGATTTGTGACTAGTTCGTAGAGATTTAGAATTAGGTATTGTTACTTAAAGGATATGATTGTAAGTGTTATTTAATTATAATAATGTGAATATTTTGTAGAAGACAACAAGGTCCTCTATTGTCCACGTAAGTCATAGGGGTCTATGTAAACTTTGTACTGAAAGCATTATTATTTTATGCCTAGTGATATAACTTGTTAGGAGCTAGTGCTACGACTATTAATACTAGAGTAAATAACAAAGAGCAATACTGAAGCTGCGAGAATTGAAATTCACAATATGATTAATGAGCTTCTACATGGGAAGACATCTTTTATATTTAAAGTTTCTCCAATTGCCGATAGCATGTATTTGATTAAGTACAATTAATTCAACTAATGTTATTAAACTGATGAAATGATTATTGAATAAACTAAATTTGAAGCCTGCGAATTGTGCTTATCTGGTTATGTCCATTATCATAAGTGACGTAGTAATATATTATTACTTTATTACCGATGTATAATTTCATATTTGTAAATATTTGACTATTATACTTAGCCATAAATTCGAGAATTTCGATAGTTTATACCAAAATTTCGTGTAAATTAATAACAATACCAAAATCAGTTATTTTGAGAAAAAAAATATTTAATGTAAAACATATTTTTCGTGTTATTTTATAAGATATAATCGATGTAGTGTTTCATTTGTGTACATTTTATTATTATGGTTGTGTATGTTTTAATATATGACAATATTCATTTAGGTTACCTATTTTGCATTTAACATTTTTCAACATTCATATTGTATAAATAAACATTATACATAGGATTACACACTGAATCATCATATAATACCTGGTTGGTCAATATATATTATTTTATTCCGTCCCTAATGACTAATAACAAATGGCATCTTTGTTACCTATTCAAATTATCTTAAGTATAATAATGATTCACGCAGATGAATATTTATACATTGTTACCTTTATTGATATGTAATTATGTATGTATATCGAATCATTTAGGATATTTATTATTTTATAATATTTTAACTATCATTTGAGATGTTTTCTCCATAATATATCATACAAATCATAATACATATATGTATCTGCATAAATTAATAAAACAATATTTAAAAATATTTTATTTGTATTTTTTCCAGTATTATATTATGTCTATAAATAATACCTAAAATATGTATTTATGAATTTTGATATAGTTTCTTACCTATGTCCATAATTAATTCATTATACTTGTATCTACTCAAAATTAATTAAAGTGCAAAATATTTTTGAAAATGTTAAAATCAACTTTGTATGTAGCCAATCCGAAATAATGTAGAAAGTATGAATAAGTAAAAACATTGTCATGAAAAATTGCCTGTCATAATTTTGTATATTTTCGTGATGAACAAGGTAAAGATAGATTTAATATTATGTAAATAAACTATGTATTCACTGCAATTTAGGTACTTTATATATTATTTTTGTGATAGTATTAGTTCATATACATTATCCTCATACACTAATGCAAGCTAAAAGTTTGGGTTAAGTTGGTACAGTCATGATTTTATTAAAACACTATGATAATTTCTGAAATAAAACTAATTTATAAATTACATCTGTTGTTTATTTTAAAGCAAAATAAAAATATTTAACGCTTTATAAAGCAGCATATTACATTTAAGTGATAAGGTTCCATTGGGCATAAAATACCCCTGACATTGTTTTGATAGAAACATCAGTGTTATGACAATGCTTCGCACTGATCCGACATGCGCGTAACGCACCGGGAGTGAATCGATAGAAAAAACCTGCGCATCTCGTATTCGCGCTAGCACCAGCGCGACAGTGACATCTAAACAATATTTTTTAATTTCAATCGCAATGCCGTAACGGTATAAAAAGTACAAATGGTTGGCAGAACAAAGCAATGTAAAATATCGCACGAAATGATGATTCGTCTAAATAATTTTTTATATGTTTTCAATTTACGCCAAGGCACTATACTAATAGCCGTCCATCAGATCGTGAGTAAACTTGTTATATAAACAATTCAACAAATGCAACGGTTAACGATGACCTTGCATTGTTAATGTGTTATTATTTTCAGGCGCTTTCATCTTTTGTTCTAATAATATTATTGGTTGGAATATCTCATGTGGGTGAAATGCTGTCCATGCTACATGCTGATATGGAAGATGACGCTGAGAGCCGTGGCTTCTACGAAGTATCATATGGCCAGCAACTTGTGTTTCATGAAGGAGACGTTATCAGTACTAATAACCAACGACGGTTTGCTAAAGCACAGCACCTTGCTTCTGGTAAGTTTAGGTAAAATAAAAAATGCTTGTTAAATTTGGTTTGATGGCATATAATTTATAAACATCTACGAAAATAACTGTCTACTTTCGATCTTAGAAAGAAAACGTTAATTGTATTTTAGTTCTGGCGCCCAACGTTGTGTAGAATGTTTTCATTACAAGTTTTGCAGGTAACTTATTAAGATATCAAGTTGGAATTTGGACTTATATTAGTCCATGAGTAGAAGTTCAGAAAACGAACTTACGATGAACTATAGCGACCTGGATATTCTAAGTCAATTTTAGCCACAAGAGTTATAATTTCAAACGATACGGTTTTAAGCGACCCCGTCGAAAGAACCAGACGGACACTGAACTACACTTGTAACTTTTAACTGTAAGAATATTATTCTTACAGTTAAAAGTGTATTGCGTTGCCGATTTAAAAAAAGCGCGAGTGAAGGGTACCCATATATTGAGGGGTTGCACCCTCAGTCTCTCACTTGGCGAAGCATAACACAAAGTGTTGTTTGATATTTGTAAGGTCGTGATATTATTCCACTAAACCTGGGAGTCGTGTGGGAAAAGTACTTTTTTTAATTTCCAGTAACGGTGATATTCCTGTACACTAGCACAATATTAACATCAATTTATCTGATGTGCTGCATCTCGCTGCTACACGGCGCTGTCAAGTACAAGCGAGAATACGTGTTGCCGTGGATAATGGCTGCGTGCATTGGCGTGGTGCTGCTCATAGTGGCCATCATCATTGGCGACGGGTACCCATGCATCGTCAGTATATTTGGAGGGCATAGGCTGTATCGTAAGTATTTTTTCTTTGAGCTAAACATCTACGAAAAAATTTTATCGGCTTTCTATTTTGGAGCCTAAAAACGTTAATTTTATTTTATTTCTGGCGCCCAACGTGGTGTAGAATGTTTTCAAGTTTTCAGGTAACTTATGAATAATATCCAGTAGTAAAATATAGATTTTTATAAAACTTGTAGATAGGTGGATATTATCGTGACAACAAAGACTGTCTATTCTATCATATTAAAATTGAAGACAAAAAAAGGCCAATAAATGACCAATAATGTAGGTAAAGTTAGTTAGTCAATTAGGTAGAAACTCGGGTAACTATAGTTGACTCACGAATAACATTATTTCTGAATTTATCCCTGAGAAATAAATAAGCATGATTAATTTTTTGAATCAGTACCGCAGTATCAGTATCGATAAGCTAACCCTATTGTCATAAATAGTGGTGCTCATTACATTTTAGTTGTTGTAATTGCATTGCCTTGTGTCACCCCGCAGACGTTTTCTGCGCCCTGTTCGTGCTTGTGCGATCGTCAACCGAACGTAGTATCCGTTACGCTATCAAGCCCTAATGACATAAATAGTTGGTACTGCTCATTAATTTTATAGCTACTGAAAGTACATTACCTTGCGTCACTCTGCAGACATTTTCTGCGCCCTGTTCGTGCTGACGTTCGTGTACGCGATATGCGCGGTGAGCAGTTTCGCATTGGAGACCGGAGGTCGGTGTTCCCGCGGTGAGGAGCGAGGCGAGCGGTTACTACTCCTCGACCACGCTGCCCACTCCAGCCTGCTGTCTGCTGCGCAAGTGGCTAAGCTATCACACGGCACGCGTACACACTTCGTTTAAACGTGGGTAGGTCGTTTTTTATATCTTTTTTTATAGGTACGTCCGAATTGCTATTTGCCCAATTTAATATCAACCTATTAACCGCCAGGATTGCGAAATGAAAATTATGTTGTTTCAAGTCTGAAGAATTTGTATTATTTAAAATTTCGTACATAAAGGTCTATAACCTTTTACCGGGATACCAGACACAATTGATAATCAATTGTGACTGTTGGATATATCCGTCTGGTTAAAAGTAACCGTCCGGCACGTTTATAGAGATTGCTAAAAGCGTAGTTAGCTATTCTACGACATTTAAAGAAAACTATTTATTTGATACCATACCTTGTTTTATCAATAAAAATAACTTTTTAGTTGATTACTTATGATATTAAGTAAATATTTTTCTTTTACTCATAATATGAAGGTACTGATATTAAATACTCTCTTATATTTCTTTAAGATTTGAAAATGCGTGTGTGATAAGGGAAGCAAGCCCTATTACCTCCTAATAGCTACTACCTATAGCAAGTAAGAAGAAACAAATAGATAGGACCAAGTAAATTTTCATTGATATAATAACTTTGGTAAAACCTATTTTTTCTATTTACAGGTATTGATGCTGCACAACCACTAAGAGAACTTAGTGTCTACTGTGATTATCTTTTAATATTTAAGTAGGTTCTTACAGCTTCTTATTGAGCAATCTCAGTGCACATATAATCCAGACTATCATCGCCTATAGTACGGCTGCTAATTACCTATCCAGTTGCGTATATATATTCATGGATGTTTATGTCTAGTTGGTAGTACACACATTTTGCTATGTTATGCACTGTCCTAAATAACATAATCATTAGCGATTTGTCTGAACTACGTTACTCTACGGTAGTGCAAATATTGAGGTATTGCATACTAATAATACTTATTTTAATTGGTAATGGATACTTACTTTGCACACTTTTTGGCCATAATGCTTTTTAGATAGAGAATTAGTCACGTTTCTTGTACTAACCCGTTTATAGAAAATTTAAGTAACGAGAAATTTTAATATTGGTAAAAATATATGGTTACATATTCTATTAAAAAATATCGATATGATACACCAAGTACCGCGTTGATATTGTTGTTAAAAGTTCACAAAGTCTACAAATATTGTTACTTATTTTTTTTTTCTCTCCATAGCTATGCTGTGTGGGAAGGCCTGTGCCCTGCAGTAGGCCGTTAAAGGCTGATGATAGCGATAAATTAATTTGAAATAAAACGAAACTTTACTTTTATAAAATGAAGATAACGATTATTAACAACGGGATCATTTGTTAAGAAAATCGGTACAATGCTGGAGTTGTTACTGTTCGAATATGTTCAAATTTTGTGATAGATGAAGAGCTAGACTAATTTTTAACTGGTAATTGGAATTGTCTGGTTCATATGTTGTGTTGGTCTACCTTAATGAGGTAATAGGGGTATGATGTTTACTTGTTAATAATTTTGTTAAGTTTCAAAACTTCAATTGCATGTTGCAATCGAAGTTGCAATATGCAAGTACTTTGTGGTTTTAGTATATTTAGAGACTAGTTTGGCATGCATTAGCTGAGCATGCAAATTCATTTAATATACTAAATATAAAGCTGCTTTGAACCATGGTTTAATATAAAAATATTATCATCATAATAATAATATATATACTGAAGAATAGAAGAAACATGGAATTAGAATAATTCTAATTATTAAATAAAATCAATTCACATGTTTTAGTTTTAACTGAATGCATCAAATTGGTTATAACTCGGTTATCTCGATATTGCCTAAAAATACATAATATAAAATCTAATAATATTTGAGTGATTATCATTGGGTAAATTATGAATAACCCAAATAATATGAAATTTGTTAAGCATGGGATCCGTCCGAAAAAGGTTATTTTATATAATAAATATGCAAATATTACCAATAAAATTTTATTACAACTTTACTGAAGCAATAAAAATAAATGGCCTCAGTTATCATAGTAAGTATTAACACTTAACTGAAATTATTATTTAACATAATAAATTTATGCTTGTCAATTATCTTAAGAATTCTGTACTATGCTTGAACACAATATTGTCAATTTAATTTAACCAACCTAATAAATGGAAGTTTTTGTACACTTGCACCTGAACTTAATGTTACGAAAGATGGTTGTGCAATGCACAAGTTGACTAGATCAATTATGACACTACAAATAATTGTTACATATACAACTATAATAGGCTACACCATACCAGCCTTTTATTACAAGAGTACATAAAAATTCAATTATGCTGTTAATAACATAGCTTGGCTGCTGGGAAACTTGAATTCATTTCAAATTGCCATCAACAAATGTCAATATCAAAAATTTATTGAAAAAGATGGTTACATGGCAACATAAAATAAATATTTTGTTCCAGCAATCCTTTTGGATAAAGATTTATTGCTAATTATTATATAAATTTAAATTCTTTATAGAAAATAAGTTTATTATGAGTCAGTCATGAACCCTAAAATACATAGTAGCAATTTTAAAGTACTTAGTATAATGGTATTATCAAAATGCTTAAAATGTGCTACTAAAATAAAATACTCTTTATATTAACTTGTTTTATTCCACATTTAACTCAACATATTTCATTAACTATGATTTGAATTTTTAACTACATAAAATCCTAGCTATTTCCTATATGCTATGCATTTGCCCTTGAATGATTGACTGGCAAAAACTTGCATTGAACATTCCTTATTCATATAAAAGTTACATATTTGGTATGAACCTGGAAGACATTCTTACATAATTAAGAACTCACTTCACTTAAACACTATAACAAAAATTAACCCCAACGTCCATTCTGTAATGGCCTTTGTATCCCCTTAAAGCCTTTTGCTAGTATGAATTTCTCTGAAGATTCAGATCTACTTGCATTTGGTTTGAGTATTTTGATGTTTTTGTAAAACCTAGCCAAATCCATTTCTAAAATTGGAACCTCCTTACCATCCCAACTTGAACACAAATACATCAATTATAGCCAAGCGCAACCTGATTGCCATGTAGCATAGTCCAATAATTCTATCTTTGTCTAATTCCTTAACTCCTGTAGCACTGGGTGCCATGTCAGATAGCACAAGATCTACTTTTCTGCCATCAAGTGCTGCAACTACTTTATCAGGGCTTCAATGGTAGAAAAATCCAATTGCTCATTATTGTGGCTCCCTGTAAAGTAGACAATTTAATATAAATATTTATTAGCCTAAGTATAATTACATAGTGGTAAAAACAATAATTTTAGATCATCAAACCCTGTTAGGGTATAGCAATTAAAGAGAAAAATTTACAACTTAATAAACCCTTTGAATGTCAGTGACAAATTTTAGAAAGAAATATATTTTCTATTGTGTCTAGATTCCTGGCATTCAGGCAAGATATATTTTAATTTGAAGTTGTTCATATCCAATTATTATATTTTAATATATATCAACAATTATGTAATTTTAATGCTAATGTAAGTTTATAGCTTTTTTCTGTAATATGTACAACTTAGATATTTACTTGGCATAATGAATAACTTACTTCAATAGGGAAAATTTGAAGTTTATCAATAGATAAAACTGTTCCTTTTGGTTTAGTTGGGTCTGAACCAGCATTGGTTTTTTGAACAGCTACTTGTGTCCATGAACCTGGACATGCACCAAGATCTATGACGGTTAAGCCTGGACTTAAAATATGTGTTTTGTCGTTCATTTCCAATAATTTAAAAGCACTTCGACACCTGGAACATTAACAATATTGAACTGTCAGCAAAAACAAATTTTACAATAGTAAACCACTTACAATAGTAAACCACTTACCTATAATTATAAATTTTGGCCTTTTCTACGTAAGGATCTGTTTTTTGGCGACTAAGCCACTGCTGCGAACTCTTTAGCCTTTTCAAACACTTCACTAGGAAGCACATATTGACTAAGTTCGTATGATTGCGATCTATTAGACGCAATGATAACATCGTAATTAAAAGTGTTTGACAAAACCACCTACTCCACACTATTTTATTTTATATTTATTTCAAGAAAGGGTTCAATAAATAACCAAAAATAAAAACAGGGGATGACAGTGGTTGACAGAATCTTTTTTTATTATTCGTTTCATTGGGAACAGGCTAAGATCATAGATAATGCCTCATCATTACTAAATATTCATTTGTTTGATTCGTGAAAACATTTGTAATGTACATGATGATGAGTAATGATCATAATGATAATGTATGTTATATGGATACCCTACAAGTTTCAGTAAAGATTAGGGACTAACCTTACACGGACTTCTTGAGAGAACTCAAAGTTTGCACTAGTTTGCGAACACTTAATGGTTAATAATCCACCATTATTACACAATAACAAGCCATTAATCACAAATTTTAGAAAATAAAACAAAACCGACGAGATGATACTTTAATTTCCCGCCAAAAAATCCCAAGTCAAACCCAGCTCACTACTATTATTAAAGAACTCAGTTATAAATAAATACAAAGTAAAAAATAAATATAAATTAGGTACCTAGATATCATTGTCATGTTTATGATTATCATGTTAATGCTCGGTGTTCATCACTCATTTGTTCATCAATCAAACAAAATAATATTTACTAATGACTAGACAGTATTCTGTCTGACCTTAGACTGTACCAAATTGAACGAATTAAAAAATGGGTTTGACTTTTTTATATGTTTATTGTGACATTTTAATTGTTATATTTGGCGGTTTTAATAGATTAGTAAAATAAACAAAAAATGAAATTTAGACACTTCATTATTTCGTAAAGTGATGTTTAGATAAAACCTAAATTGATATAAATTACGTAAGCAATAGATATGGCTATAGAATTCAAAGAAACATGAGATATTTGCTCACGCATAACCTCAAAAGAGTTCTTGTATTTTTAAACGTTTATAGCCCTACATTTATAAGAGTGAGACTTAAATCTAATGGTATTTATAAAACAATGAAGTATTTGAATGTAGCCGAAAAGAATGATGCTGCAAAGAATATTGCATTGCATCTTTCAAGAGGAACTTCCAGGCGGGTAAGTTACTTTAATTTCTAAACACAGTTACCTCAAATATTTGAAGAGCATCTGCTAGATAATTATGTATCTAATTTCAGAGAGAAGGATTCTCACAATACAATAAAATTTATGAGTTTGAAGCAGATGTTATGGGGCAAAAATGTCAGATGGTGATGACTTCTGTCTCTGGACATTTGCTGTCCCTAGAATTTGTAGGAGCTTTTAAAAGCTGGCAATCATGCAGTCCGTTAAGTTTATTTGATGCCCCCGTGTTTAAATATTGCCCGAAAATTATGAAAAGATTAAAGTGAGTAAAAAGTAATAAATTCTTCTTTTGATAATGTTTTTTAGTTTTAATTATTTATTTTAAGTGTTTAGGGTGTAATATATTTTAGTTATCTTGTTTTATTTATTTAGGATATTTACTATTTTGATGTAATTAATTAAAATAAATTTGAATTTGTAAGTAATAATTGCATAGTTCAGTGTAATCATTCACTGAATTATTCAATTTATTACTTATCATTATAATATATAATTCTCATAACATTCTTATCATCTATTTCTGTATTGAAAATGTCTGTCAATACAGTATTTCTCTATAGGAACATTCTTATGTAAAAAGCATCTATTGTAAAATCTTTGGATTTATTGCAGAGACATTGGAAAGAGAAATTAAGGGCTGTCAGGGTCTAATTATCTGGACTGATTGTGACAGAGAGGGAGAAAATATTGGTTTTGAAATAATTCAAGTTTGCACTGCTGCAAAGAGTAATCTCCGCATTTATCGTGCAAAGTTCTCAGAGATAACTGGTGTCTCTGTTCAAAGAGCACTAGCAAATTTAGAACAACCCAATAAGAATATCAGTGATGCAGTTGATGTTAGGCAAGAATTGGATCTACGGATAGGTAAAGCAATTTTGTACTCTTTCTTATATAAGTCAACATTAAAAACATTTACAACAAAACAAAATTATCCTGTAATACCAATACTGCAATGTTCCCACTGCTGCTGAAGGCCACTCTAAAATATCTTTAAAAAATTAAGTTTTACATTTGTAATTACTTATTCTAAATGAATAAATTAATCTTTTGTTGTGTCTTTATTCATTTTCAGAGTGTATTTTTAGGGTGGCAAAGACATTTTTATAGATAAATATGATGATGATGCGGTTAAGACTTATTTTATTAAGCATTTAGATTTCCAATATTTAGATTTAGATACCAAAATGTTATTATAGGAGCTGCTTTCACAAGGTTTCAGACTCTACGGTTACAAAAAGTTTTCCCCAGGAAATTAGCTGAAAGTCTAGTAAGTTATGGCTCGTGTCAGTTTCCAACACTTGGTTTTGTGGTAGAGAGGTATAGAGCTGTTGAAAACTTTGTCCCAGAACCATTCTGGAAAATAAAAGGTAATTAATTTAACTCATTCAACACATTTACCATAATTTATTGAGATCTTTTTCTATTGAAGAGTTATCTGCTCGAACATAGCATGGATGTAAAATCACAAGACGCAATTACAACGTGTCTGTTTAAATAACACCCTTTGCATTTAATTAATTTTTTTTAGTAAATCACACCAAGAATAATCTAAGTGTTGATTTTGCCTGGGAAAGGATTCGTCTGTTTGACAGAGATGCATGTCAAATTTTACATGACATTTGTTTGGAACAGCCCCAGGCCAAAGTGTGTGATGTGAAGACTAAACCTAAGTCTAAATGGAGACCATTGCCTTTAGATACAGTGGTAAGTTTGAAATTTTATATTATGCCTATTACAAAAATTTGCACAACTTCAATTGGACTAATGATGTGACAATGATAATATGATAACTGGTTTATTGATGTTTCTCCACCACAAAACAAAACTGGGTTTTCTGAGATCCATTGGGTATTAAATATAGTATAGACAATGCTCTTCAACCTATCATAGGCCACTGCTGAGCATATGATTCCCTGTTCCATGCCTAACACTGGAATTCTGCTTTGCTCATGCAACTTTTTGGTACAAGCAACCTCTTACAAGTCATCAAACCAGGCAGTGTAATATGGTTCATTTGCTTAAAAATATTCCCCACTCAAGAACTCTTCTGCTAGAACAGTTATTGATACATCCTAGGATACATTGGCGGTCAACTACCTCATCAACATGCTTAAACTACTTCAATAACATACATATCATATAATTATAAATTAGGCTGTATGTCGTGATCATTTATTTACAATTCCCAACCAAGAATGAAGTCTACTCGTCATTTTAAAAAAAATATATTGTTTAGGAATTGGAAAAGTTAGCATCCAGGAAGCTTAAGATAAATGCAAAAGAGACAATGCGTTTAGCCGAAAAGCTGTATACTCAAGGTTTTATAAGTTATCCACGTACAGAAACAAATGAGTTCCCGAAAGAGATGAATCTTGGGCAACTGGTGGGGCTTCAAACTGGGGATGCACAGTGGGGCGCGTTCGCGCAGGGTATCATGGACAGTGGAGGACCGACGCCTCGCCAAGGCAATAAGAGTGATAAAGCCCATCCTCCGATACATCCAACTAAATATACAAACAGTAATTATCAATGTTTTTTTATCACATCCAAAATAATCACAATAATATTCATAACTCATGTATGCTGTCAAATGGTAGTTTGTGACGGGATATGAATCTCGCGAGGTACTTTATTAGAGCTTTTACAACTTACTTTTTTCTGGTATCAATGTAACAAAGAAATAAATTACGAAACAAAAGTATAAGGAAAACTGTACACGTAAAACCCAAAATAGTTAATACAGTGTATATACTTAATTTAAAAGTAATATCGCTATCAAAATTTATGGTGAAATTGTAGTCTTCGAAATCAAACCATTTTATGCATATTTTTACAGGTTTGACTGGAAACGAACAAAGACTCTACGAATTTATAGTTCGGTCTTTCTTAGCATGCTGTTCAAAGGATGCCCAAGGGCAAGAAACCACTGTGTCGATTGATGTAGCGGGAGAGAAATTCTCTGCTAGCGGTCTTATGATCACTGCAAGGAATTATCTGGAGGTCTACCCATATGACAAGTGGTCATCTAAGGAGATACATGTGTACCAAGTATGTGTTTACTCTCTATGAAGTTAAAATACTAATTGTATAATTTCTGAGGTAATTTATAGATATACAAGCACTTGCTTAATCATTCCACTAAATGTTTTGTAATTATTGACATATTATGAATGTTAACTAATTCATTATAAATAAATAATAAATAAATATCCACTGACATTCACACAGCGCCATCTAGCCCCAAATTAAGCGTAAAGCCTGTATTATGGGTACTAAACAACGGATCAACATACTTATGTACTTTCTTTTATAAATACATACATATTATACTAGAAAACACCCGACCATTACAAGCAGATATGTTCATGCACACAAATTTTTAAACTGCCCGGGGATCGAACCGGAACCCTTGTGTTGCAGCCGACGTCTTTACCGCAACACCAAATGGTATTATGATGTAAAGTTCCATATGCAGTGTAATCAATAAATTAAAAAATATTTGTTATAATAAATAATCTAGTTTTTTTATTAAACAATTAATGGTGAACTTGTTAGTAAAACGTGTTTATTGATTCAAATTATTTTGACCCACAGGCTGGTGAAACATTTAACCCAACAAGCATAGACTTAGTAGATGGCAGCACCAGCCACCGAACCTCTTGACTGAAGCTGATCTCATTGCTTTGATGGAAAAACATGGTATAGGTATGTTTATTCAACTTTTTAGCAGAAAGGCTCTAACGAAACAGTTTTACAAAATGTTAATTTCATTATCTAGGCGGAACAGGAGCTTATGTATCTGACGTGTAAACCATTATACTATTGGGTCGTCAACAAAGAAGTGATTCATTCAATATATTTCACAAATCTATGCTTGATTTTTCATTAAAAAATAATAATCTATGTTTAATAATGTTAGTCATTATGTTTTAGGAACTGACGCAACACACGCCGAACACATAGAAACAATAAAAATAGATCATATGTGGCGTTAGCAGATGCAATTCACTTGTTCCTGGCCTGTTAGGCATGGGATTGGTTGAGGGTAACATTTTATAAGATTTTTTTATAAACGTTAATTTCAATATAGAATTCTTGAATTCTTGATCATAAGAACATTTGATACTCATCACTCACTAGACTATCTACTGAGTAACTCCATAGATTCCAACCGTCCGTGTTGAGTCTCATTTCCCCGCTGCGGCCAAGACACCCTACGCCGTCACTATGATCAGTCGCGTGAGCCTGCGCGACTGGCAGCGGGTACAATCCCTACCTACCGTAACTCCCTAACCCTTGCTCTCCGGGACCTCCGGGAGCAAGCTCTCTATTATTTATATATGTATATATTGTTAGGCTGGGCTAGGGCCCTAGCGACCTAGCGTCCCGGCGAGGGACTTCTAGGCTTTCTAGGGAGCTAGGTTCCTCCTAATATAATCTTATTTTCTGGTTTGAGGAAGCGTTGCCTTACAACCAACGTTTCCCGCCAGTACTTTTTAGATCTACGAGCTGGAATAAAACTTCCTGCTCGTACATAATGGTCCTTCGAAAATATCTATCAGTGCCCTATAGAGATTCGTCACTTTAATATTTCTTAATTCACTTTTACTAAATAATATATCGGAGTTACGCCCGATATATTGGTTACTTGGAACAGTTTATACTCATATATTTTCTATATTTCATAATATCGCTTTACTACTATAATTAATGTTTATATCAGAGTTATGTCTGATATATCATATCAAATGAATTATTTTCTTCATTATTATATCAAAGCAATAAAAATTGTGACAAGGTACTTGCACCCATCAGCAAAATTAACTTACATAAGTAGCTATCGATTACAATGGGTGCTGGTGCTCGCGCGTATTGCTATGCAACATAAGCAAACGCTGCGAATTTACATCATATTTGTTATTTAGAAATATTGATATGTGAACATAAACAATTATAGCATTTACTGTACATGTAATTGGTAGGTAGGGAATAATTTCATGATTCAAACAGGAATCATTTTAAGGCGCACTAACAAGCGCCCATTCTCATAACATTTTTGGCCGCACCAACAAGGCTTCGAACTCAGACCACTGTGTACTTCGCGACGAGTCGACAGCGGCTCAATTTAACTACTAAACTTTCATGCGTACTACGCAATGAGTCAACGACTCACTTTAACTACTACTTAACTTTCATGCGTACTACGCAATGAGTCAACGACTCACTTTAACTACTACTTAACTTTCATGCGTACTACGCAACGAGTCAATGACTCTCTTTAACTACTACTTAACTTTCATGCGTACTACGCAATGAGTCAACGACTCACTTTAACTTCAACTTAACTTTCATGCGTACTACGCAACGAGTCAACGACTCTCTTTAACTACTACTAAACATTCATGCGTACTACGCAATGAGTCAACGACTCACTTTAACTACTACTTAACTTTTATACGTACTACGCATCGAGTCGACGACTCACTTTAACTACTACTTAACTTTCAAGCGTAATACACAACCAGTCATGGAGTCACTAAAACAACAACTAATATAGTAAAATTATGTACATCAGGAACTTCACGGCATCTCCCAACCAACTACAGCATCGTACCTGGGAGAAGAGCAGCTTGTACACATTGTGCAACGTACATCGAGTCAGGCACCAGTTGCTGAGGCGCACAAACAACGACTGATCAGACCAAGATCAACACCACCACCAGAGAGTCGAGAGCTACACTATTCAAACATGCTCCCGGGGTTCCCGCAAGCACCGGCCCTCTGTTCCTGGGGCCTCTCTCTACCAGCTTCTTCTCGTCTGAGTTGGGAATATGTTCGAGCTACGTCGAACATTCTGCAGCCTTCAGCAACACCGCTATTACGACATGACCTGACCGATGAACTCGCAGAGTGCAGCGTGGACAACTTACACCGGCGGCACACTGCGATATACGTTCACATGTGTACATAGCAACTGATTGTATATAAACTAACTTACTTTTAACAATAAACCAGATTCCAACCGTCCGTGTTGAGTCTCATTTCCCCGCTGCGGCCAAGACACCCTACGCCGTCACTATGATCAGTCGCGTGAGTCTGCGCGACTGGCAGCGGGTTCAATCCCTACCTACCGTAACTTCCTAACCCTTGCTCTCCGGGACCTCCGGGAGCAAGCTCTCTATTATTTATATATGTATATATTGTTAGGCTGGGCTAGGGCCCTAGCGACCTAGCGTCCCGGCGAGGGACTTCTAGGCTTTCTAGGGAGTTAGGTTCCTCCTAATATAATCTTATTTTCTGGTTTGGGAAGCGTTGCCTTACAACCAACGTTTCCCGCCAGTACTTTTTAGATCTACGAGCCGGAATAAAACTTCCTGCTCGTACATAATGTCAAGCCGTACTACGTACCGTACGTAATGTCAGCCTAACAATATATACATATATAAATAATAGAGAGCTTGCTCCCGGAGGTCCCGGAGAGCAAGGGTTAGGGATTACGGTAGGTAGGGATTGTACCCGCTGCCAGTCGCGCAGGCTCACGCGACTGATCATAGTGACGGCGTAGGGTGTCTTGGCCGCAGCGGGGAAATGAGACTCAACACGGACGGTTGGAATCTATGGACTATCACTCATAGTACTCTGGTGCTAAGGATCTTGCATTTTTTCTTTTATTAAGTTTTTATATATTAAACTGTTGTCATCGGGAATGCTGTGTTTGCCTGTTATTACGTACATACTAGTCTAAGTTGTAAGTAAATTGTGTACTTTTAATGCTTTGTGTTATTTTGTTAGTGTACCTAATTAAATAATATGAAACATTTAAATTTTAATATAATGCTAAGGTTAATTGACCGTTTATTCCCATCAGGTATGACGCCATGGGTCTGACCATATCGAAGCCGCACCTGCGCGCGCAACTGGAGGCAGATCTGAAAGCCATCAGCGAGGGCCGCAAGCAACCGCAAGTTGTGCTGGCAGAACAGGTGAGACAATCCAGGAGACGTGTTATAATCACGTTTTTTGTTCATCAACAGCCTATAAATAAGTAAATTATAATAATAAATATCTACATATGAGGAAACCTTCATGCACGCCTGCGAAGAGATTCGAAGGTTGCGTGAAGTCGTCCAATCCACACTGGGCCGCGTGGACGACTTAGGCCTAATCACCCTATACGGGTAGGCTCGTATCCCTCAGTGGGGATGTTTTATGAACTGATGAAGATGATGATAATCACACAGCGCCATCTAGCCCCAAGTTAAGGGTGAATCCTGAATTATGGGTACCAAACAATGGATAACATACTTATATAGTTTTTTTTGTAAAACATACATATTATACATAGAAAACACAAAGTCATTACAAACAGATATGTTCATGCACACAAATGTTTGTACTGTAGGGATTCAAACCCGGAGCCTTTGGGTTGTTAGCAGCCGGACGTCTCGACCATTACACCAAATGGGTCGTCAAATAAAAATTGAACTTAATAATATACAGGATTAGCAAGTTGAATTGGCAGGGCATATAATGCGTAGAACGATAGCGATGGGACGTAAAGGTCTCGAGTGGCGTCCACGTGACGGGAACCAAGCATAGGCCGACTCTTAACCAGATGGACAGATGACCTGGTTAAGGTGGCGAGTAGCATATGGATGTCAACTGCTAGGGAAATCATTAGGGGAGGCCTGCATTCAGTAGTGGACATATTAGGCTGTAAGTGGATGATTAATAATAACTTCAACTGAACTTCTTCACTCTAACACTGAGATAAGTGGAAGTAACTGGAAACTAGCGCTGACTAGCGCCTGGGTCAGTATCAGCTGAGATACTTTGAACTTTAGTACCCATAGTACAGCCTCGTTGTTAAATTAGGGCTTGATGGCGCTTGTCGGTGGATGTACATATTTAATAAACTCAACTAACTAGATCAACACAATCACAAATGACCGCGGTAAAACTGCCCATCACGTCGTTTAGACAAATTTTTCATTTATATTCACTTGTGAAACGAGATGTAGTGTGCTCGTGCTTTTTTTTAATTTGTGCCCTTTCAGTAACGCCTTAAGGTCGCTAATTGAAATGAATAATTTTATATTATAAATATAACAATAACTAAACGTATTGTATAGCGGTTTGGACATTTTTTGGTTGACGTTCTTCGTGATTGTGCATTATACACTAGGTGTAGAGTCGCCTGGGTAGGTACCACCACAGTGACAGATATCGTCCCGTGAAACAGGAGTGTTATGCACTTTTGTGTTTCGGGATGAGGGCGGGAGGGAGGATTTCGGGGTGAAATTACCTGGTATAAGAGACCTAACATCTGTTTTCTCGGGTGACGGGCGCAGTGCGACATTGATGGAGGATAATAACAGTCTATCGGTTGCTGATCTTCTTCAATGCCGCTCTGTCATGCTCAGGCATATCACTTACCATCAGGTGAGCGTTCTGACCGTCCTGTACACTTATAATAAAAAAAACATGTTTTGCAACAGGTGGCAAAATACAAAGAAGTGTATCTTACTGTGACAGCGGAGGCAAACAAGATTGACGCTGCATTAGCAGAGCGGTTTAGTGAAAGTCCCATCGAGTACAATGCTGGACCTGAAGTAATTCCTATGGAAATGACTTCAGGTATGCCCTTTACGTTTTAAAACTGCACTACAGTTATGACTAGTATGTAATTATATGGAGTTGGCAAGCATAATCCACAATGAAATAATATGCGTAGGTAGTCAATGTTAAGATCATTAAAATAGAATCATAGCCTCTATGCCTTGCTTATGTTTTTTTTAAATCTAAATCTGGAAAAATAAAAAGATATTTCAGGGTGAATTTTGAATCATTGGCATCCATTCGACCCTTTTATTTTACTTATATTTGGGATGATTTTATGGGAACCTAATACCATATAAATTTATCATTAAAGTTTCTCAAATAAATGATAAATAAATAATCGTATTGCGTTGTGCAATTCGATAATTCTCACCGCACCTGCGTCGCCCCCTGCAAAGATGTGCCGCGCGCTGTGAATTCGCCTCACCCCATATTTTATTGAAAATTATTACTTTAAGTCAACATTTGTTTATTTATTTATTGCAATACGTATTATTGATCAATCGCAAAGTGTTTTAGGTACATGATTTTTAGGCTTTAAAATTAATGTAATGATTATGTAAAATATTAGATTTCTGGCACGTAAACGGAGAAACCTATATTGCAGTAGACTGTCATTGTATTTTTGTAGGTTTCCCCAAAAGTAAAAACTTTTCTTATTTTTCAGTACTCAAGTGCCCAAAATGTGGTTCAGATATGGTATTGAGGCAAAAGAAGAATAACGCTGACGAATTCTACATTGGCTGTTTATCATTCCCCAATTGCAAGAATGCTGTTTGGCTGCCGACCATCGTGAAGAGTTTAAAAGTGCAACCAGATACATGTTCAACAGTAAGTGATAACAATATAAGTATTAAATATTGAATTATTTTGAATAATAATTATTATAAATATATTTTATAATAAATATTCTTCAAAACACAGACTCAGAGCTAACTACCTTCATATAATCAGCCAAGGCCCGCTGCAGAACACAGGCCTTACCGCACATCATAACAATGGGGAGATTGGGCCTTAACCCATCACGCGGGCCTTATGCGGATTGGTGGGTGCTAACGACTACCATCTTTAGATTGTAGCCGACGGCTTAACGTGCCCTCCGAAGCAAGGAATCATCGTTCTTTTCGGACAATCAAGTGATTTAGCCTGCAATGTCCTAACCAAACTAGGAAAAATCGCACAAAATGTCCTTTCCTCGCTGGATTCGAACCCACAACCTCCGAGTCACGCAGCTGAACGCTCTGTGCCCAATATACCACGAAAGCAGTCCGTAGGTAATTTACTAGTTACCTACATCTACCTTCAAACTAAACAAAACATATTTAAAACGATGTACCACAAGCAGGTAAAACTGATTTGTGTCTCCAAAATGGGACTCTATCTATATACTTACTTCTTATGTATTACAAAATAATAATTGATCTCATTATTCCAGTGTGGGCCAAACTACAAAACAGTCACATTTGAATGGAGGAACAACTCAATTAGCCACATATACCCGCTCCTTACACAACTTGCATCGGCGGATGCGATTCCACTCTACTTGAAATGCTCAAAATAAACCCGTCAAGTGTAAAAGCCGTCGATAGCAGACCAGCGAACGCCGACAGAATCAACGGTGTTAGAGATACGACCAGCACAATAAGCGTAATACCAGCGAGACAAACGCAAAACAACATCAGGCAATTCGCGCCGCCATTTTTAAACCAGACAAACACAAACATGCCTGCGCCAAGGGCTGGAAGCAATTTTACGAATAGCAACGCTACGAGAATGCCGACTCCGAGAACTAGCAACAATTTACCAAATAATACTAACCCTACGAGGCTGCCGACGCCGAGAGCTGGCAACACTGATCCCGATGATAACAATGTACTGTGCGGATGCAATCAGAACGCGATACTTTTAACTGTACGGAAGCAAAATGCAAATTTTGGTAAGTTTTTTTATCTTATGTGTACAGGACGATCAGGACGCTCACTTGATGGTAAGTGATACGCCTGACCATGACAGAACGACATTGAGGGAGACCAACAACTGATACAGTTATTATTCTTCGTCAATGCCGCACTGCGCCCGACACCAGAGAACTGATGTTAGGTCTTTTATACCCGGTAATTTCACTAGGTACAGTGCCCTCATCCCGAAACACAAAAGTACATAACAGTCCTGTTTCACGGGACGATATCTGGCGAAACATTAGTGTGAATACATACGTTTAGGATTTGGTTTTTATGTAATTAAGTTTGATTTCTTGCTCCTGTGCCCTCATGCTTGCTGTGTGCAGATGCCCTAGGTATTGCAACTGGTTATGAACCTATGAATATGTAATGTAAATTGCTCTGTAACGCTATTTTGTGCACTAATAAATAAATTACATGTTATGGCAGGGTTGGACAAACGAGCAGACATTCACCTGATTGTAAGTGATATCGCTATGAGTATACACGGCAGAGCAACTATTGCGTTCCCACTTTTTAAAAAGAAAGAGGGAAATCATTAAATGGGGCGGGGAAAGGGGAATTTCTCCGGTGATCATCCTGACTCGAAGAATTATAATCGTTTGTTTGGCTCTAGTTTTCTGCGAGACCGACTATTACTCCAGTTGAGCCAGACCATTCGTGCCGAATCATTGCCCTTAATATGTATAAATATAGGTACATTTTTTCGTTGATATAATTGCTATGTACTTCATCATCATCAGCTCACAGGCCCCGCCGAGGGGCACGAGCCTACCCGTTAAGGGTTTATAGGCCTTAAACGCATAACCTTTGAATCTCTTCACAGGTGTGCGCAGGTTTCGTCACAATGTTTTCCTTCACCGTAAGAGCGTCGTATAAACGTACATATAATTTTGAAAACACATTGGTACGTGGCTAGATTTAAACCTGCACCCTCTAGCTAAGAAGGCAATCGTCCACACCAATTAGCGACCGACGTTCCATACTTACTTAAACAACAAAAAGCTTGGATCTTATTAATGTTTCTTACCTGAAAATTGTGATTTCAGGCAAGAAGTTCTACAAATGTTCTGTCGGCAAAGAGAACGGAGGCTGCGATTTCTTCCTGTGGGCGCCTGAATCTGATGGTGCACTGAATCCGTTAGAAACACCGCCAACATCCAGTGGCTCGTGGGGTGGCAACCAATCGGGAAGTAGCTGGGGTGGAAGCAACCAACCGGGGAACACCAGGGGTGGAGGCGACCAATCAGGGACGACTCAGACTAGGGGGTGGGCATAACGCCGAGCTTTTCAAAGACGATTTCCCGGAAACGACGACAATGTAATGTGTAACTGCGGTCTTCCATGTAAAAAGTAAGTGTTCTTTGTTATTGTCACGTGGTTGGTTTTTTGGCCGAATAACCCATTTGTGCACGTCGTAATAAATTGAGCGATACCTAAATAATTATTCCGAAGCCAAATATTCGCCTTAGCTTACTTAGGCAACTTAGCTTGGGCCCTAGGAAAGCTAAACTGAAAATCAATCTATACTTCAATAAACATAAATAAATTAAAACTATCTTTTTTTTCAGAATCACTGTTCATAAAGAAGGGCCCAATAAAGGTCGACCATTTTACGGATGTCAGAAAGAGTTCAATGCCCGGTGCAACTTTTTCCAATGGGCTGACGATGGAGGCTCTACAGGTAACTAAATAATTTTAAACTACGCTTATTGTTGAATTTTATGAATGTAGCTTACGGGGCTAGAGCACACGTATATGTGCTGTACATACAAAAGTAATGTGGATGGCATATCTAAATAAATATCCACTGACATTCACAAAGCGCCATCTAGCCCCAAACTAAGCATTATCGTGTAATATGGATACACACAAACACCCAGGCCAATACAAACAGACATGACCCCGGGTTTTACAAACATTTGTCTGCATGAACATGTCTGTTTGGTAATGGTCTGGGTATTTCTATGTATAATATGCAGGTATTACAAAAAAAAATGTTTATAAGTATGAGTGTCAGTGGATATTTATTTATCTTTCGAACTTATTACCTCCGTCGCGCATTGAATGACTGCAAAACTTATTAACCAATCCCGCAGACATTCGCACTCGGCTCAGTTGCGTATGCTACTCGTATCATATCTTTGTGACGACTCATGTAGTGAATGTCTATGGATATATTATCCATTTCTGAAAATGTTGTACGCATTGTTTCAACAGGCATTTCAGTATCGACTTGACTACTAATTTTCGAAGGGATCTCTACATACATGGTTTAGAACCAAAGAGAAGTTATCCTACCAGTGGTGTATTGCGAATTATTGTAAGAAGACGCTCTGTGAATGACGTAAGTCAGTAAGTTAGGGCCCTTTGTTCAGCAGTGGACGCTATGCTTGTTGTTTCCAGCAGCAAATTCTCACTAAAGACGGCACATTATAGACAGAGTAGAACTTATACTAGCCGCACAACTTATATGAACAATAAACTAACTAGATGCACAATCACGAAGGTATATAATAATAATAATATCAGTTTAATTTTCTCCATAAACGACATCGCATTACAATAGATCAAAATTATTTTATGACAAAAGGTACAATTTAATAATTTATCAACCAATCAAAATAATATCAACCAAAAAATGTCCGAGCCGCTTGATATATATGTTGATATATATGTTGACACAGGTTATATTTATGACATAAAATTATACATTTAAATGTTGACCATAAGGCATCATTAAAGCACGAGCATACTATAATGTCACTTTGACATGTAGCGAGCAACGTGATCATGAATGAAAATTTAGCTCAAGTGACGGACGGGCATAATTTTGCCGCGGACACTTGCCTGAGATTGTGCATCTAGTTAATGTTTATCTAAGCCGAACAAGGATATATAAGGATTTTTAAGGTCGCTGCGTCATTTTAATTCCACCTTTTTGCGACAGTGGAATGGGGCGGTGGGCAAGGGAGAGGTGGCGGCCAAGGCAGAGGTAGGGGCCGGGGGAGGGGTGGAGGGGGGGGGCGAAGGCCGAGGTCGACGCTGTGGTTTGTGTCGGGAAGAGGGCCATGTGAGAAGCCGATGTCCAAACAACGATCAACAATAACAAACCATGCTTTGAAACTATTCGCAAAGTACAAGGGACAGTCAGCAACAAAAGTAAGTATTTGCATTTAATTTGATAGGTCTTTACACATTTATATTGTACCGACACATTTCAGTGTCACAAAGTGTATATTGAGTGTTTTAAACAGGAAAGTTAAAATTTAACAATGTTATTAAAGTCTAAATATCTCTAAAATAATACAACAGAAAAACTCTCTAATAATGAAAAATGTTCATGTATAAATAATGATTTTGCTGATTGTCCCTTTCATGTGGAGCAGACTTCCATTGTTAAGTGCAAATAATAATCAGGCGTGTTACGCTTACCAATTGTTGCGTTCTTTGTAAAAAACTATAAATACAGTTTGTATAAAATGTTCTGAGTCTAGTTCTAAGCATAAAGTATAAATTGGTGATATTATTTTAAGTTTGTGTCATATATATCATGGTATTTAATAAAAAGTAATTGTAAATCAAACTCTTTTATTTTATTTATCTCTAATATTTTAGCAATTCCTCATTTTATTACAAAGTGTCAAATACCCCAATGGTTCATAAACATGGAAGTAGGTACTTAAAATACATTATGATCTTAATACTTCAAAAAAGGTAGGAAAATACTCAATCAAAGGTACATCGGCCAGTCAAATTATACAATGGGCTATTATATTATATTGTAATATTTAGGCTCCATTAATCAATTAAATATTTTGTAAGGCCTAAAGAACATACTATATTGGAGTAAAATATTGCATTGTGTATTATATTATTTACACCAACCTTGCAGATTATTGCGATGTGAGATAAGGCTTCCATTGTATTCATTTTATTATTCACTTAACATATATTTTCTGGTCAAAATATTAACAATTATATAATATACTAGCTTTTAGAGAGAGAGTATTTATGATGTTATTTATTCCCTTTATTTTATATTATTCACCTCCCTACTTTACCTAATGTAAATATTTAGTTATTTTAATTGTGACTGTTATCCCATTCCCCCTTTAACCAATTCTTTTGCCCCATGCGTGGAGCACTAACATAATATTATAATAATTAAATTACAAAATAATCTTAACCTAAAAAGAGTACGGACCATGAATCGGTAGATGTTATTTTACTTATCCTAACGCTCTCTTTAACCCGCTACTTCGTTTATATAGGTGAGAACATAAGATATTAATTTAAGTTGAATGACGTTGAAATGAGAGCAATTTTTAAAATCGAACCAGTAGTTCCTGAGATTAGTGCGTTCAAACAAACAAACAAACTCTTCAGTTTTATAATATTAGTATAGATGCGTAGAGTACCGATCATCAGATGTGATACTCAATCCGACATCATGAATGAAGCTCTAAAAAATACTCGTTTTTTTTTAAATGCTATCTAATATTTCGAAGAATTTAAAGCCTTATTATTTTAGACGTCAACTTTACTGCGTGACTAGGTCACCCCCGTCGACCAAACTTATAGTCAGTTAGAAGTTATACCTCCAGGTCTAAGGCAGTTTATACACCACTACTTTTTAACTACTACAAAAAAATAGGGTGCTCATTATCAATTACTGATCATATTTTATAAAGTATAAATCAAGAATTTTCATACCCAAAATTATCATATCATACTTTGACTTTAGTAATCGACACTGAATTCCCCATTTTTATTATATTTAAATATAGGTTTAAAAGAGGTATCTCTCAAAAGGTTACCCAAGTATCCGTTTCAAAAACACTATATAAATTGGCAAGACAAAACATCTACATACGAGTAGGTACATTAAAACTAGACTAGGCCTACACCGCGCGTTTCTTGCTTCTTGACTTTAATGACGTCACACTTTGAGCCCGTTGTATTTCTGCCTGCTGCTCCGCTTCCACCGTTTTATCAGTCATCATATCCAGGAGTATTTCGAATTTCAAACGCAACATGTTATTTTCCTCCTCTAACCGTTCTAGTTCTTTCTTCAGTCTTAAATTTTCTTTATGCGCCGCACCCGCTTTGCCCGAAGCTACCAGATTGACGTATGTATGTTAATGTGTTAGGTACTTACAGAGGATTTCATTGATTTTTCGTACTGTAATTTTACTGGACATTGTAACTGCATCTTTACGTTATAAGTTAGCAACTGCAGAAAGGATCTTATATACATATATGTGACAGTTGCCTGACTGATTTCATAAACAGAACGATGTGAAATAAATAATGAGAGTCCTTATTCTCATGGTTGAGAAATAGGCTTCAACACCAAGTGGTTCAAATTTGATCCCCTTGCATTAACTACAAACATTGTGCATGAATATGTCTGTTTGCAGATAGGTACTTGGGTATTTGGAAAAATATATAATACAAGTAAAGACCATTAGAATATTCAATGATTTACAAAGTTTTGCAGGTTTAAGTTTACCTGGAATCCATTGGCCTTCTTCGAACGAAATTTCGAAATCTCCAAGCTTCAGAGTTAAAGGTCCTAAGTCCAGAGACAGCTCTCTCGACGCATAATCGCTTCCAAATTCGTTCTTTATAACGGAGGTGTCCTGTTTTCTGACTGGTATTGTCTTTGTCGAGAATTTACTACTAAACAAAGGCATTGTATTAATCATCCACCTTTAATTGTGAATTACACTTATCGTTGTGATTCGTTGATTGAGGATCCGTGTCCGTAGCGATTACTTGCTCAGTGATAACTACTGTCACATACTCTTTGTACTGTCAAAACAAACTGTTGCCATGGAAACGTTAAGTCGTAATTGAATGCGCACGTCACCACAGATGGTATCACTACTATTACTACTCAACCTATCGCAGTCCACTGCTGGACATAGGCCTGGTATCACTAAATAATGGAAAAATTAAATTAATTGTTAATCTGGAGACAGGTAGCGATGTCTATTTGATAAATGAAATAAAAGGTTTATTCGAAAAACTCATTTAATACTGCTATTCGAGATACAAAAGCTTTCATAAAGTTTGACACGAATAAATAGTAAAAAAAATATATTTATACAAAAAACGTAGTAAAACTGTTGTATAAGAATAATGGAATAGTTTGTAAATACTTAGAGGTACTTTATTATTGCTTGACAGTTTGCATTGTTCATATCAGTCATCGGAATCATGAAACTGGTAAAGTATACAATATATACAATAAATAATTAAAGTTTAAATTTAGTTACGTTCCTGTGATGTGATAACTATGTTTTCAGTCTAAATATCATCACAGCTGGAATGATCAAAATCACCGATCCGATTGAATACGTCACTGCGGCCCCAGAACACCAGTACACTGCAAAAAAGAATTCTATTAAAGAACAATTCATGTTTTATTTGTATCATCATGATCAGCCTATAACGACCCAACGGACGGACGGTTCAACTAATGGCACATGATACCGCCACCCATTGATATTCTTTAATCCGGAGTGGCAACGAGTGTGATGTCCACCCTTCGAGAAGAAAAAAATAGGAAGTGAAAAGGTTAATTTTTTGCCTCGAGTAACCCCACTCTATTTATTTTGTTAAAGTTCTGACGACCCATTTGGTGTTGCGGTCTGCGGTTGAGACGTCGACTGCAACACCAAGGGTTCCGGGTTCGATCCCCGGGCAGTACAAACATTTGTGTACATGAACTTATCTGTTTGTAATAGTCTGTGTGTGTTTTTATGTATAATATATATGTATTTACAAAAAAATGTACACATATATGTATGTTTATCCGTTGCTTAGTACCCATTATACAGGCTTCACGCTTAACTTGGGGCTAGATGGCGCTGTGTGCATGTCAGTGGATATTTATTTTTATTTTAAAGTATGATTCAACATAGTATACATACTTGCAGCAGCTACTAGAGGTCCAGCAGCCCGGGCTAGGGCACCCAGCGACCGCAAACTGCCCAACACAGCCCCGCGAGACTCCTCGGGCGCTTGACTTGCAGCCATCGACGTCATGCACGACACAGCAAATGCCGTAGCTGGTAAATAAATACTTTGTTACAGAAAATATATACATAATGAGCAGATGATCCAGAGAGCACAAAACTCAGTTCTGCGATTAGTATGCAATGCTTTCTGCTTTATCACAAATCATGAAATACACAGGGAACTCGAGATGAATACTTTAACAGAGGAAATACAGAGATACTCAGAAGCTACACTCAGAGCTACACAAAAAGACTTCAAAGAAAAGATATCATTTAGCTTAGCACACTGTGTGAACGCAAGGGTTAACCGCTCGAACGTACCAGTCAGGAAACTTTTAACTAATCTGCTAAAAGTAAACCAAACTGATCGTAGATAATCTTCTAAAACACATAAAAAAGAGCAGAAATCGGAATAAGATTTCACTGATTTCATACAGCGAAAGAATCCATACTAATATTATAAATGTGAAAGTATCTCTGTCTGTCTGTCTGTTTGTTACGCTTTCACGCCTAAACGGCTAAACGGATTTTATTGAAACTCGGTATGTTGATAGTAGGTAACCTAGAATAGGTTTTAGGCTACTTTTTGTCCCGTTTTCACCCCCCACTTCCCTAAACTGGGGGTTGGATGTTTGTATGGAACATTTTGTAGTACGACGCTGAAATTTGGTATGCAGACTATTTGTCAGAAACGAAAAAATATGGCTTTTTTTTTTCTAAAATCCACCCCCAAACCCTTCAGATAGGGGAGGAAGTATCATATCCGAGAAGGTAGAAAGCTAAAAATTGGTATGAGGGCTGTAAGTATACATATAAATCAATAAATCTTTCATTTTTCGTCTTTTCGGAAATCGGCCCCAAAAGCCTTAAAAGAAAGGGGAAGGGGGGGATATTATACCGGACTTTATATATATATGTTACAAAAATGTAAACCTTTAGAGTTAGGGGGAGGGGATTCCTAATAAAATTCCTATATATATATCAATCATCATCATCATTACAACCTAGAAAGTCCACTGCTGAACGAAGGCCTCCCCTAATGATTTCCACGCGGACCGATCCCTTGCAGTTGACATCCATCTGCTACCTGCCACCTTAACCAGATCATCAGACCATCTGGTTGGGGGTCGGCCTACACTTCTTTTCTGTTACGCGGATGCCACTCGAGAACCTTTCTGCCCCATCGGCCATCGGTTCTACGCACTATGTGCCCTGCCCACTGCCACTTCAACTTGCTTATCCTGTGGGCTATGTCGGTCACTCTAGTTCTCCTACGGATATCCGTGTTCCGGATCTTATCGCGTAGGGAAACACCTAACATAGCCCTTTCCATAGCACGTTGAGCAACTTTAAGCCTATTTAAGAGGCCCTTAGTAAGCGACCACGTTTCACTTCCGTATGTAATAACCGGCAACACACACTGGTCAAGACTTTCGTCTTCAGACACTGAGGTATTTTGGACGAAAAGATCTCCCTTAACTTCCCGAACGCTGCCCATCCTAATTGGATTCGACGCGAAACCTCCTGCTCGAAGTTGGACCTACCCATTTGAACTACTTGTCCCAGGTACACATATTCGTCTACAACTTCGAGTTCAGAAACTTCCAACTGATATTGGTATGGGCACAACATGGATATTAGACATGACTTTCGTCTTGTCCATGTTCATTTTAAGACCCACCTGTTGCGAAGCTCTGTTAAGGGTATTGAGCATAGTACCTAAATCCTCCATGGATTCTGCCATGATTACTATATCATCGGCAAATCGAAGATGAGTGATGTACTCGCCATTGACGTTGATGCCAAGTCCTTTCCAATCGAGCAGCTTAAACATATCTTCCAATGCAGCTGTGAACAGTTTCGGAGATATAACGTCTCCCTGTCTCACTCCTCGGTGCAATTGGATAGGTTGTGTAAGCTCTTCATGTACTCGGACTGACATAGTGGCGCTCTCGTACAAACTCTCAATACTTCGATATAGCGGTAATCGATATGGCACCGTTGGAGGGCTTGAAGCATAGCCCAAGTCTCGATCGAATCGAAGGCTTTCTCATAGTCCACAAACGCCAAGCATAATGGCCGATTATACTCTCCGGTCTTCTGTATAACCTGCCGCAGCGTATGTATGTGGTCTATGGTGCTGAAGCCTTTGCGGAACCCGGCTTGTTCGGGAGGCTGGAAGTCGTCAAACCTACTAGCGAGACGGTTCGTGATGACTCTAGAAAACAGCTTGTAAATGTGACTCAATAGCGTGATGGGTCTATAATTCTTCAACAAGGTTTTGTCGCCTTTTTTGAAGAAGAGCACCACCACGCCATTGCTCCACACTTTAGGCGTCATACCATCACGGATTACGGAATTAAAGAGCTTCTGAAGGGTCTTAAGCACTGGCGTGCCACCTGCTTTCAAAAGCTCTGCGGTAATTCCGTCCTCCCCGGGAGCTTTATTACTCTTGAGCTGTTTCAGAGCCATCCTAATCTCGCACAAAGTGACCTCCGGGATATCCTCAGATAGGGTTAACTTAGCTCTCGGGTCTTCGGCTAAGTTTGAAGCGGGAATCTGTGTAGCGGTATATAACTCGCTGTAGAACTCCTCAATCTCCCTCAAAATCTCTGGTTTGGATGAGACTACATTTCCGCCGTTGGTCTTCAAACTAATCAGCTGGCTTTGCCAATAGACATGTTCCTCGCAAACACCTTCGAACCTCTGTTCTGTTCTATTGCCTCTTTAATACACTTTGTATTAAAGTGACGAACATCGCGTCGCAAGGAACTGGATATACGTCTATTGAGCTGCCGGTATTGTGACGCATCGTCTGAAGACTGCAGCTTCATCTGTCGCTTGTCGCCATGAGATCGAGAGTCTGTTGCGACAGTTTATTGGGTCTTAATTATATATATATATATATATGTATATATATATATTATATATATATATATATATATATATATATATATATGTTTTTTTATCGGAAATGGACTACTATAACCTTTTTAAGTTGGGGAGGGGGGGAATCCTATGTATTGTGATATAAATATTTATATATCTATTTTTATGTAATTTTTGATTATGATTGAAATTAAATGGACTCCAAAACCTTTAAACTTGGGCGGAGGATTCCTATGTATAGTGATATATATGTATACATATATTTTTTACAAGTTCAAACATTCACAAGGTAGAAAGCTAAAAATAAGTATGATGGCTATTTGTCACGAACAATAAATCTTGCATATTTAAGTTTTTGCAAATCGGCCCTTAAAGCCTTAAAAAAGGGGTAATTTATATTTGACTTTTCCCAGTTTTAAAGTTAAAAGCAAAAAATTGGTATGCGAAGCGAAAAAGAAGAAGCAGTGTTGCAGTATTAAAATTATTCTGTTATCGTTACCAGGAAAGTGGAGCCATGTTATCCCGAATTTAACGCGAGCGAAGCCGCGGGCAAAAGCTAGTAAAGTGGATATGCCTTAAAGTCCGAGATTAATTTTGATGAACGGAAAAAAGTAAAATTAAATAAAACGACTTATCGATGCATTATTAAGGATTTTGTAGTGTGGTTTTTATTTATTTGTGGTTTAAAAGGTCATTAAAAATCTGAGAAGATCCATATTAGTATCAACATTTCGGTGCATGTACAGACTACAGCGACGAACTATCGTATTATTTTTGTTTTATATAGACCAAAATTAATACTTTCAGGGACAGCCTTTTAGGGAGGCTTAGGCATATTTCATACGGTTTCGTACGGAATCTCGGTTTTAGTCTTTTTTTTTTTTTTCGTCATAACAGTTTAGCTCTTACCATAGCTGTATTCCGGGTTCGAATATCCAGGTATAGCGTGAATCATTCCTTATAATGTCGCGAGAGTATTAAAGAAGGTTGGCTGTCTACTTAAGACTAACTTATATCATAACACAAAATAAAACTTACAAATAGCAAACAGCACTAGCCCCGTCCATAGACAAGCTAGTGGGGGCAATATGAATGGCGTAGTCCGCGCTGCCAGTGCCACAAACATAAACGAGGCCGGTGTTAGAGCGAGAGCCGCGCGGGCTGCCTTTTCCGCGCCCGCTGCGCCTAGTCTACGCGCTGCACCGCCTTGCAGCGCTGCCATTATCACACCTGGAAAAATATACTTTATATCGTCGAATCAACTTTTTGGTGTCATCATCAGCCTTCAATGACCCACTGCACCGCACATACCTCCCTACACAGCATACCGTAGTGACAATATATATATTTGTAGTCTCGGGTGTCGGGCGCAAAGCGGCGCTTATGGAGAAAAATAACTTCTATCAGTTGGTCTCCATCAATGCCGCTTTGTCATGGTCGGCGTATCACTTACCACCAGATGAGCCTTGACCGTCCTGTATACTTTAAAACTTTATTTTTGTGATTTGATTTTATAAATGAGTCAAATCCCTAATTAAAGGCCTCGAGAAATGAAAGCGCCCACCCATCTCGAAAAATCGCCTACATCCT